>JAHBCN010002714.1:0-86584 GCA_019359885.1 Listronotus oregonensis
TAAAAATATTCATAAAACCCCAAAGTTATAGGCTCTGAAGACATCTGCCTCGAAAAATAGACTCTCACTCTATCCACGAAATCAACAGATTGGCTTATCTCAAACTAAAAAACGGGGGTGTTTATTCTGTAAGCAATACACGAAATGGAGCATTATGAAAAAAAAAAGTGAAAATTGGATTTTTGACAAACTTTGGAACAAACAATTTTATGGATTTTTGTTAACTTTTTGTTAAAAAAAAAAATATTTTGGGATGATAATAGACCATTCTATGCGTCTATATGTGCTGAGTCGACCGTATAAACTTGAAGCGAATCTGCCAAGCCGTTTTCGAGATATGATGAAGGAAAGTTTGAAAACCACAGTTTTGAGAAAAACGAGTTTGAAATTACAGTTACAACCATAAAAATGCTAACTTACCATTAATCTGCGATACCGAGACTAAAATAAAGTTCACAATGTAAATACCTACCCCTTTTTTTTTCCTAAACTTGTTTAAGTTTACTGTACTTGTATAAGCCACATTTGTAAAGGTCCAGGGCCTTTGGCCCCCGAAAAAAAAACTTGGGCACAAAAAATCCTATTGCCCCCCCCCCTTTTGAATTCTTACGACACGGGCTTTTTAGGAGTTGGGGTGCACGTGTGCAACCTGCCCCAAAAAAAGGATGAAAACTCTCCCTTCTAACCATAGACCTATATCTTTTTTTTCTGTTTGCAAAGTAAGGAAAAATTCTTTAAATTTCCCCAAAATTTTTAAAGATCAGAAAAACATAAAATCTTACATGATAGACAGTATGGATTCCGTCACAGTAGATCTACAGCTGATCTTTCCTTTGTCTCACAAACTGGAACAAGTCCCTTGAGTTTCTTGGTGAATCCCAGATCGTTGCTCTTGACATATTCAAAGTTTTGATTAGGTCTTGTGCTGGCACCCACGCTGTTTCTTCTACACATTAATGATCTTCTTTTTTCCACAAAAGTCATTCATATTTTTTCTGACGATAATACCCCCCACTATTAAAATTTTTAAGCCACCAGGTAATTCTGATTTGGGAACAAGCGGGTCAATGCTGATATCTTTTTACAAGACCCAAATTATCTTGGATTGAGACACCAAAAATCTTGTTCAGTTTAATGCCTCAAAACGCAGCCTTTTCCGTCCAAAAAGTCTGCAAACATTTGTTACATATGGGGGGCCAATTTTACAGAACAAAGAGTCGTTTGCTTGCGGCGTTACGTTAGAATAACCTTAGCGGGAAAAAAACACATTCTCCATGGCGTCGGCAATTTAAAAAAAGTTGGGGATTCCTCTTTCGAGCCAAAAGTATTTCTCTTTTCCAATCTAAATACTTTATGTATCCCAAATCAGCCCTTTAAGAATCTTGTTCTCAAATTGAAGGTGGCCCCCCTACAACATTAGTTCAAATGCAAAAATAGATTTTTTTTAGGGTATTTCTTTTTAAATCATAAGGGGAATTTGTTTTAAAGGGCTAAAATATTGTAAAAAATTTTTCAAAAAAAAAACTTATTTTTCAACTCACTTAAGTCAAATTTTATTTAATTTTTTAAGTTTTTTTAAGGTTTTAACAATAAATAGTTTTCCCCCCAAAAAAAAAAGAGCGCCCATTGGCATGATATAGATTTTAAGGGGGGAAAGTTTTTAATCCCAAATTTTTAACAAATCTATGCTTTTAAAAAAAAATTGGAAATATGATGGGTTCTGTTGGGGAGACAAGCTTTTTTTGGGTAACCCATGAATTTTCTACAAATGTATTTATGTCTGGTCTCTGTATTTTTGGTATAAACTCCAGATTTTTTTAAATTTTTTTTTTTTTAATTTTTGACGGAATCCGAATTTTTTTGTAATGGTGACAAAATATTTGTTGGCTGTTGTAAACAAATAATAAACAAATGACAAGAGAAACATCTATTGTTAAAAAAAATAATACTGATTGCTTAAGTAAAAACACAAATAACCATGAGTATTTAAACAAATAGAAAAAGATGATTCATGATGGAAGGTGAACTTTTAATTATAACCTAGGCAAATAAAAAAAATTTTATTTTAGTACCAACAAGGTACTAAAAAAAATGTGTTGACTATAGAAATATAATATTTCAATTAGCAATATGTTGTGTAAAAGACAAATCTTCGCGAGATAGTGCAAATTAAATTATAGGTTTTACAAACATATAATATGCTTTGAGAATAGTACAATTTGTGTAATTATATACAGAGTATTGCACTTAAAACTCACAACGACACTGGTTTTAAAAGAGGTATAAGGAATAAAACAATTCTACAAAGGAGGTGGGTAAAATTCGTCCTTTTTTCGACATCATATTCGTGAAAACTCAAAGTTTCAATTTGGGCCATTCTATTATATTTATAATAAGTCCAAGTATCTTTATTTACATCGACAATGTATTGGTAAAAAAACAGAATGGCAAGTACCAAAAAAAACCTTTAAACTTGCTATTTTTATTGAATTTTTGCTATTTTACACGTTTTTGATATTTTATTTAAAAAAAATTCATGATGCGCTCAACGCACCAAAATAAATAAATGCTTTTAAGTGTAATATGATAGATCAAAAAAATTTGTTGATCCACAGGTTCCAGCGACCCCTGCGGGGCATCAGTGTAAATAAAAAACCCTAAAAAATTTTTGGATGAATTTCGGTTTAAACATTTGGGGTTGCGCGCAGCTTTTTATTTATAAAGTATATTTTTGCGTTTGTGGGTTTTTTTTTTTTTTTTTTTCATTACCTAAAATGACGGAAAGGTCAGATCAACAAATTTGCATTAAAATTTGCTTCAAGTTCAAAAAGAGTTCTGCGAAAAATACTGAAATGTCTTGCATGTCTTTGGACACGAGTGTAGAGGAAAAGGTCAGATGATCAACAGAGAATATTACGTTAAAGTTTTGAAAAAATTGCTTAATGCTTTTGGAAGAAAACTGCCACATTTTTGGTCAAGCTGCGAGTGGCTTTTTCACCACAATAATGCACCAGCGCATTCATTTAACATTGTCTAGCAATTTTTAAGCAAATAAACTACTGTATAAGTTTGTCAGATTCTGTACAGTCCCGACATAGTCCCCTGTAACTTTTAGTTGTTTAAAGGTTGAAAATACAGATTAAGACTCGCTAGTCCAGAAAAAATCGGTGCATGAGTACCGAAAACTATTTCACCCCCAGTTTTTTATACCATCTTCTATTCTCTAATCTGGCAACCTGGGATATTGTTTAAACAATTGGAAAAGTTTTTTTTTCCGGGGAATTTTTTAAAAATTGTCCGGATAATATATATATATATATATATATATATATATATATATATATATATATATATATATATATATATATATATATATATATATATATATATATATATATATATATATATATATATATAAGAATAGAATATAAAAATATTTATTCTGTATATAGGTAGTTAATAATATCCTTAATTGAGATTTGAATTTTTTTTTTTTTATCTGTTTTTTAATTGTTTATTACGCGCACTCACCTACCTTTAAGTATCGCCGTCTCTCTAACTCGTACTCTCTCACTCATACACTCTCTGTGTCCTAAATCATTATTTATCATTTATCTTAAAAACTATTAACTTTATCAAAATTGTTAAAGAAAGCAATGTTATTAAAAATTAAATTGTTTACAATTTATTTTTATAAGTTTTTTTTCCTTAAATCAATTTTACAAAAGTTATTAAAGTAGTAATAAGTACAAAGCTTTATTTTACTTGTAAGCGCGCGTAATAAACAATCAAAAAACAAGTATAAACAATTTATAAAAATCTCAATAAAGGATATTATTAACTATTGTATAAAGAATAAAAACAAAAATATTTTTTATCTGGGGATCGTATCAAAAAATTGAGATAGAATAGTTTTCGGTGCTCAACCGCCGATTCCAGGACTTCTTCAGGAAGCAAAAACACCATTGGGAACGAGTTGTTATTTAAATGAGCACTGTAGCGCACCAGGATGCCACCAGCCAAATGACGAAACATAACATCAGCGCGGATAAGTGAAGGCAGGTCGAATACTTTTAGGACAGACCTCGTATAAAAGATCCTTTTTTAACAGTAAAAATAGTGCGCTAGATTCATTGACCTTTTATATTTAAAAATTGGACCTGAAATTTTAAGAGCAATAGCCTTCTGGGAAGAATAAATAACACAATTTAATTTAAACAAATAGACTTTATTTTTTAATACGCACCCGCATTAACAAATCTTAATAATAGTTTTACTGTATATTCAGTTTTTTTATATCCAACAACAAAAATTGGTTGTAAGTATATAATAATAGATAACCTCAAACTAACATATATGTCTGATATATTGCATAGTAAACCTATATTAATAGACAATAATACATTCGTGGTAATATAATATGTTTAGTACCATTATATACACTTTTCTTTCACTCATATTTTATGGTTCTGCGTGTTTTAAATTTTTATCAGTTACTTCTGAAAGACTTCCAGGAGTATCTTTCACATTATTTCCTGCTGTGTTTAAGGATTTAGCCGATGGAGTGATGTAAACAATCGGCTCTTCTGAGGTACTGCTCGTCAGTGTCTGCTCTGAGGATTCCACTACTTCCCTTACCTTTCGAGCATTGCTTTGCGCAGAATACAGCGCAGGCGCAACCGTACTTCCACTAGATTTTGGTCGTACTTTGGCACTTCTTTATTTGATCCATGATTTTCGGTTTCCGGCGCATTTCTTCTGTGGCGGGTATTTGGATTATGTCTAGAATGATCTGTTGGACCATTTTTATTTGGAAATTTTTGCTGTACTCTGGGCGATTCTTTTTTTGCATTATGATGATCGTGTTTATCTGGAGCTGCTCTAACAGATCTACCGTTTATTTTTTGCGCAGCATAGACGGCAGGGGATGGTTTGGATTCTTCATTGGAATTATGTTTACTTAAAGAGCTATTTTTACTCTCAACAGCTTCTCTAGCAGGTCGAGAGTAAAAATGTTGTGCAGAATATAGTAGGGGACCGGCTCTTGGAGATGATGTGGACTTTTCTTCTGATGAATTTTTGCCTTCCAGAGTTTCTCTAACGTTGCGACTATTATACAAGGCAGGAGATAATGTGCTTTTAGGAGAATTTGACTTTTCTTCTGATGAGTTTTCGTTAGAATTGTTATTATTATCTTCTGAGTCTTCTCTTACTACCCGTGTATGTGAATACAGTGTAGACGGTACACTATTGTTGGAAGGGTTTGCAGATGAATCTGCGCTGGAAGAGGTTTTATCTTCTTTTTCTGCAACATCTCTAACATGACGGATGTTAAAATTTTGTGCCGAACACGGTGAAGGAGCTACTGTACTGCTCTGTGAAGCAGATGGACTGGAACTCTCATCTGGTTTGTCCGAAACCTCTCTTACGTGTCGGCTGTTGAAATTTTGTGCGGCATACAGTGCTGGAGTTACAGTACTACTGCCAAAAGAGCTGCTTTCTTTCGTAGATGAGCCTGCGCTGGAAGGGTTTTTTGAAACTCCTCTGGCAGATCGGCTGTTTAAATGTGCAGAATATAAGGCAGGAGTTACAGTACTACTGCTTGAAGGATTGGTAGGTTTTTCAGATGAACTAGCGCTGGAAGAGCTATCAGAAACTCCTCTAACAGGTCGATTGTTTGGGGCAGAATATAGTGCAGGAGCTACGGTACTATGGCGTAAGGTGTTGGTGGGTTCTGCAGGTGAACGTACGCTGGAAGAACTTTCATCTTTTTTTTCTGTCACCGCTCTAACAGTTCGGGCATTCTGGTTAGTCGAATATAGTACGGGAGCTAGAGTACTGCTCTTAGATGACTTTTCTTCAGATGACTCTTCACTGGAGGAGCTGTCCTCTTTTTCCAAACTTCGAGTCGGTCTAGAGTTTGAGCTTTGCAAATGATGTGGTACAGGGGCTACGGTACTACTGCTCGCTGATGCAGATTCTTTGTTTAATGCACTTTTATTTACTGAATTTGTTTCTTCTCCGTTGCCAGAGTTTCTTTTGGAACGGTCATCGTTGTCAGTGTGATTTGCAGTACTGTTAAGAAGAGCTTCCAGTAACGAAGAATTTACTTTTGAAGTACCAGGTAGAAGTACTTCTATGTAAGTTTCCTCTATATAAGTTTGTTCTGTTGAGTCAGCTATGTCTTCTTTGGAATCCTAAAACAAATACGTTATTTTTATTAAAACAGAAAATTTGACATTTAAGGAACTAGTAACTACTTATTAGCATTTACTTTTTAAAAAGAAAGTCTCTTAAATTTTAATTTTTAGGCGAAAAAAAAACACATTTTTTTAGCTTTATATTATAAAAAAATAACATAAAACATAAAAAAATATATAAGAAAGCCGAAAGGTTTAAAAACTTAAACTTAGTTTTATCATCTTCTTGGAGATTTCAATGTCCATAATAATTCCACAAAATGGGAAAATTGTCTGTTGTAAAAAATTTCTTTGCAAGTAAATACCATAATAATCAAGGCCTGAATTCGTTCATTGAATAGATAAATTATCAGTTAGGAAAACAGAAATTTGTAAGAAATACAACAGCCATTTTTGTCTGTACACCAAATCTTCATATTATCGAATGGCTGTCTTTTTTTTGGATTTTTGACTTCGCCGTCAAAAAGTGTCCTAATAATGTCATAGTTAAAACCTTGTCAAAATTAACACAAATAAATCTCAAGCAAAAATTAAAATCGACGAGTTTAACTTTTTTGCTAATATCTTCAGAACCAAATTTTCACCAAAAAATTTACCTGCACAGTCATTAAATTAATCTCTAAAACTATCCAAATTTAAATATTTCTCTTTCTTGTATAGTAAACGAGATAGCGATACATGTAGGCCAAATTTGGAACACTCTGTATATATTAAGAGAATTCTGCCCTTGCTAACAAATAATAACACTAATTGCAATATTAATTTTAAAAGATCTAATATTTTATTGTTTATTATTTTCCAAGAATAACTATTGAAATTACAAGAAAAAAACATTTTATAAAACACCACTAATGATAACAAATCTATAATATAAAGTTTTTTGGTAATAATGTTTGTTTATTTTTTTCAATTTTCGATTTTTATTGCAGACTCTTATATTTTGGGTAGTTCCCTCGTAAAACGGCGTTTATCAAGAATTAAATGAAATTGAAATATGGGGTTAATCAAAGTGTATTTTATCTAATTGAAGAAAAACGAAATTTTTTAACGTCTGTAAAGCGAGACATTAACAATCAAATTGTGCATATTAACATTGTCGATATTTTTTAAAAACAAATGCAACATAAATCAAAGTATTACAAAATTTAAAAAAAAAATTTTTTGATCGTTGTGCTAGAAAGATATTCATTTTGAAAGTTTACATGTGTTAGGTACAGTCTCCTACAAAAATAATTTTTTGAAGCATACTGGTACTAGCCAAGGGAATCCCGGCCCGTTAAACAATCAATTTTTGTCAGAGAGAGAGATGGGCGAGTTCGGCGCGGATGGCATGAAAGATGCTAGTCCGGGAGGCCACCGGAAAAAAGCAAGCCAATAAGAGATACGCATGAAACTTTTTTTTTATATTACTCTAAATCATAGTCACTTCAAAGCCGTACTGCTGCCTCAGCTTAGGGCCTTAAATTGATTTTTTTTACCTAGAAACAATCGTTAAAAATCGGTTTTTTAATATAACCAAAGATCAAGGGTGGTAAACTTAATAAGGAGTGCTCGATTTTTACTATTTGTCCGCAGATTTAGGTTATGTTTGGACGTCACCAGTTTGCCCATTTTGCCCAGAAGGTAGATTTATTTTATTAATTTTTGTTAAATATTCAACTTCTAAAAACTATTTTGGATATGTACTTACTTTTAGAACTGTAATGTATAATATTTTAAAAAATTAAGACTTTATACTACTTGTAAACAAAACAAACAGGCAAACGGATTACGTCACAAATACCGAATTGACATTTAAATTGCTGTATATAGGGCTTAAATGGATCGAGCACTCCTTGTTAAGTTTATTACCCTTGACCAAAGATAATACTACTACGAATAGATGGTTCGTTTAAATGGGGCGTTTTGAATCAGTTCGGAGATATCAATGCTTCCGTAAATGCGAATAAAATTAAGTCGGTAACCTCTGCCCCAGCAAAAAACGTGCGACATTGCCAATTCTGTCGCTTGTACCTTATTCGAACACGAAGTAGCGAAAGCGGGCGGCTAAAAGGTATGGTATTTTCTAGTCGCGTTTCATCACGAATAGTAAGACCTGCCGGCAACACTGTTTAACTTTGTTCAAGGATAGCGCGAAAATCTTTGATGGACATCGGCTCGGTTAGCCAAAGTCCATTAGGGTATCAAAAATATATAACATTAGTAGAGTATTATCTTTGATATAACTCGAAAAATATTGATTTTAGAAAAAAAAGGTATAGAGTCAAAAATTAATGGTATAATAAAACTACGTCTTTTTTTATACAAAATTTTTTGTAATCCTTTTAGTTTTTGAGATATTAACAATTTAAATTTAAAATGAAAATGCAAATATCTCAAAAACTAGTTACGAAACAATGTATTTAACAAAAAATATGCTATTTAATAAGTTCTATGAAAAAGGTTATATACACATATAACATAAGATTATTCTGAACGAGTGACTGCCTTTAAAAAGTATTAATATTATTATTTAAATCGATAATAAAAATATTTAAACGATCAGCTATATTCATAATAGCATAGAAGATCGAGATATGTTAGGCCGGGTGGTGTATCGCCAGACTGGCCGTAGGAAATCCCATGTAAATTTTGATACATTGAAATATTGGCTTCCCTATTGAATTTACAACAAAATTGTATTTGACTATTTTGAAGACGTTGATAAGATTAGCTCACATTCTAAATTTCTTTTATTTCTCATAAGGCAATTAAAAGTTATTTAAGAAAAACTATTTGTAAAATCGTTGCATACCTGCTACATACTTTAATGAATCCACCAGTAATAAATAAAATGTCTTGTCAACTTTTAAATTGACGTTTTACTTTGTATTAGTTATTTCAACATGTTTTACAGTATTGAAGAGAAAATAACAATGATTAAATGGTATTACATAAAAAATAGTTATCAAAGAGTATCCGACATGTTCCCTACGTTTTTTCCTGACAGACACATTCCAAGTAAGACACCAGTTCAAAATATCGTTCATACGTTTGAGACAAAAGGTACTGTTATTAATAAATGCAACTGCTTAGAGCGAAATAATAATGTACTCGATGGAAGAGCTCAAGAAAATAATGCCCATATAGATGTTTTACTTCATGTAGAAGAAAATAAAGGAATTAGCACCAGGATATTGCTTAGCAGTAAACGGAGGTCTGTTTGAGCATCTAATTAAAAAACATTAGCTTTTAGTTTCAATGTGTTGTGTTAAAACGTATTTTTAGACAGTTTTTAAGTGTGTTTTTCACCTTCCTATAAAATTGTTTAATTATGTAAAAATCTCATTATGTAGTTCAATGTAATTACTTGTATTTATTAAATGATTACAACCATTATTTTCTCTTCAATACTGTAAAACATGTTGAAATAACTAATACAAAGTAAAACGTGAATTAAAAAGTTGACAAGACATTTTATTTATTACTGGTGGATTCATTAAGGTATGTAGCAGTATGCAACGATTTTACAAATAGTTTTTCTTAAATAACTTTTAATTGCCTTATCAGAAAAAAACGAAATTTGGTATGTGAGCTAATCTTATCAACGTCTTCAAAATAGTCTAATACAATTTTGTTGTAAATTCAATAGGGGAGCCAATATTTCAATGTATCAAAATTTACATGGGATTTCTTATGGCCAGTCTGGCGATGCACCACCCGTGTATACCTTTTTTCGCAAAATTAATAGTTTCTTAGTTACATTAAAAAAACGATTTTTTACGATTTTTTTAAGGAAAAAAAATGCAATTTGAACCCTCTGAGCTGAGTCAGCAGTGCGGTTTTGAATTGACTATAGTTCATGGTAATACAATAAAATATTTTATGTGTATAGTATTTTCAAGATATAAGAAAATGACTAGACATACACGACACGACTGCAATAAAAATCCTCGAAAGTGCCATGGCCGCCATCAGAGGTGAGAATAGTTCAGATCCGCACTTTACCCTATACGTTTAGATATAACCTGGGGCAAATAGGACATCATGAACACTTATATATTATTCCAGCCAGGTAGAAATACGACCCTGTACCTACCCTAATAGTACCATAAAATGCTAATTTCGAGGATTTTACTGCACTCAGAAGCAGTCGAGACTTTAAGTAATATTTTCTTATATCTTTAAAATACTATATCTCTTATTGGCTTTTTTTGCTGGCCTTCTGGACTATACGAAGATGAAAGATGTTTATCCGAGATTGGGGTTTGAATTGTGGACGTGGACGGGCGCTGCATGGAGGTAGTAGCACGGGGCATCGCCATTCGGGATGCTCATTCGTATTTTTGAATGTAACACGCGGGCTGGCCACATGGAAGTAAGTCCATCATTGCCATTCGGAAAAAAGATACCTAAATAATTTATTTATAAGGAAAAATAAAAACATTTTTTACCCGACTTCAAAATAGGAGAAGGTTTTTAATTTGCCCGTATGTATTTATTTTGTATGTTTGACGATTACTCCGTAGTTTGGGGGCCAATTTTTCTGACTCTGTTTTTGTTCAACTTAGAAGAATCTAAGTGGTCCCATTTAAATATTGTTCAAAAATTCATCCCCTTAGGTGGTAAATAGGGGGATGGTCTATCTTTTTGGACGGATATATAATTTTTATTCTTATTTTAAGTGGCTTTCAACAGATAAAGAAAGTTTTTTAAAAAAAACATACATTTCATTCTTAGAGCGGGTAAAAAGAGGATGTTTTTTAAACTTAGGTAATATTAAGAGAGATTTAGTTTTTAGCTTAATTAAAATAGTATTCAAGTCAAATGGAGTCCATTTAAATAAATATATGTATTTATTTTATAGTTATTAATCCCATTTTGGATAAAGGATAACTTTTTAGAAAAAAAAGTTTAATAATTTAAAAAAATGTAAGTATCATAATAAAGAAAATAGTTATTTCGCTAATTTTCTGTCACCCAATCCTTTATTGTTTTCCACATAATTGCCAAGCAAATGTGTGCAACTAGCTTTGAAGGGGCAATAAAGGAAGCGTTTCAATTGTTTGCTTAATTGACTGTGGATTTTGAATGTTTTCGCGGTAAAAGAGTATAGTGCAAAGTAGCACTCGATATCACCAGTATTGTGCCAATAAATTGGCCAGCTCGCGTGTTACTTTTAAAACTACGAGACATGCCGAAACGATGACCCCGTTTTACTACCACCAAGCGGAGCTCCCCCACTATAGGCGATAATTTTGTCGACGACGTTCTAGTAAACCCTCCCCTTTAATTGAATATTTACATTTTTATTCGATAAAAGAATTTCACCCAAAAATTAAAAAAATAGAATTTTTTTTATAAACATCGGTTGTGACAGAATCTTTGTTTGAATGCTTTTTTCCAGTGGTTTGTGCACTCCCTGCATACAAAGCTTAAACGATGTAAAAAACTATTACCTAAAAATAATATATTTTTAATTATATTTTTTTTAGTTTTTGTCTTATTAATATAGTTTACCTTTGCCCTTTTTTCTTTTTAAAACTTGAAACAAAAAAAGAAAACATTTTTTCTTTTTATATGTTATTAATACTTTATATTTTTAATTAACAACCCAAAATACCAATTTTTTTTAAAACAATAATGCGTATATTGATTAAATCTGAAAAATTATTTAATTTTTTTAAAAATGTCTTATAAATAATAAATTATTACAATAGGTATTTAAAAAGATAAGAAAATTGCTTT
This sequence comes from Listronotus oregonensis, assembly GCA_019359885.1. NCBI lineage: Eukaryota > Metazoa > Arthropoda > Insecta > Coleoptera > Curculionidae > Listronotus > Listronotus oregonensis. The sequence goes on from JAHBCN010002714.1 coordinate 11,928, forward strand.
TCCCGTCGTTGTCGTGGTTGGGTCCAGTATTGGAACAAGCCCCTAGAGTTGCTGGCTATCGCCCAAAAACCCTTTTATGTACGTTAAGGATCAAGCTAAATGGAAAAAGTTAACTAAAGGTTTGAAGCATCCCGTGCTGATGAAGTAATGACACCCTGTGCCCTGTGCCTTAAACAGGTGTTTTTAAAGGTGCCTCTGAGATACAGGGCGACCTCTCAAAAATCTCTAGCCTTACTGCGGTAATGCGGAGCTCTGCCGTGGTGGACTATTATTTCCCTAGCTCAAACAGAAAGCGGACAGAACCGCTTTTATAGGAAAAAGTGACAAAGGTGCGCTGACCGAAACGGATATGGCAGAGGTGCCAAAGGTCAAACAGACAAAGGTGTGCCGACCGGGGGGTGAATCCTTTTCCGAAAATAACCCCTAAATCACCGTCTGTTTTCACGGGAAGGGGCCCCAATTCATCCCAAAAACCCGTTTTCTGGTTAAGACCGGATATGCGGCATAGAAGGAATATCTGGTTCCTGTAAAAAAAGGACCCGGAAACCCTACTCACGTCATTAGCCCGGGGGAGATTAGGGCATGACGGATATAACCCTCGCTTTTCATTACTCCCCTGGAGACGGGGGCAAAAAACCATAAAGAAACATATTATGTCGTGTCGTAGCAAACACGAGCCATTAGGGAAAGTCAATTCTCTAAACCCGATATCGGATTTTGAAGTCAAACCCTTTGGGAGAAATATGGTATGAGCCAAAAATTTTAAGACCGAGGGACGCAGTGGAGGGCGTAAAGTCAAAAACCTCCCTCAAACCTCAACCTCAAGAAAAAATTTTTAAAATCCTCTTGTTTGGGATTAACCCAGGATAAAACAAAAGGTCGTTGTGCCATAGGCGGGGTTTAGTCATAAAATTTTGGATAAAAAAGGGGAATTAAGGGGGAAAATCTGGCTGCTAATTCTGAAAGGTACCTGTTTTTGGTTCAATTTTTTTATATAAAAACGTGGAGTGGAATAGATTAACAACCGGGCCTGGATTTCCGGGCCGAATGTTTGGGGATGACTCACGCTCTTTATTATGCACTTTTCCAGTTTGGAAAAATAAAATTTTGGGATATCATATGACGTTGAATTTGAGTAAATTTGGTGGCTTCCGGTTTTACCGAAAACAGCCTTAATTTTCAATTTTCAAATGAGACACCCAGTATATTATTATATTTTTGGATTTCTGAGAACATTCTACGATTAACGGTACTCCAGTTGTTAATTTTTAAAGCTAAAAAGAAAAAAAAATCAAAGCTTCAACATTTGAAATGTAGGGTACTGTTGGGTTTTAAATATTTCAAAAAAATTAAAAAATTAAAAAATCAGGGTGTCATTTGAAAACTGGTTGGCCCTCTCTGGAAACCAGAAGTCACCGAAAATCTCGTGACTTGTCAGAAAACGTCAAATTTGACGTTATTTGATATCTCCAAGTTTCATTTTTCTATCTCGAAAAGTGGAAAAAAAGAGAGTGTCATGCTCCTGGATCACCCGGTATATTAAATTATAGGTAGTTGCAGCTAAATTTTGTCAAACCCCCTGTTTTTTTGAAGTTTAACCCAAAAGCGTTAAACGTACCTCTTTCACTACCTCGTTTAAAATATATAAACAAATTTTAAAAATTTAAAACATGGCATTCTGAGACCTCGACATCGTTAATGAAAATATCGATATCTATTGAACATCTCTAGTACGCATATGACCTACTTTCAAACCGGAGTCTCACGCGTCCGATTTGACCATCCGATGTACGAATTTTTTTAAAATTTTTTGTCGGAAAACTTGCATGTCATAAATTAGAAATGAAAAACAACCAAGAGCATATCCATAATTATAAGTCCGTTTCACACGATTACAATTTTAGTAAGACTTAAGCCATAAACTTTTAAACACGTCCGAATTTCCATCTAAAAAAGCGTAAACTTATAATTGAATATGTTACGTAACAGTTCCACAAACCCATTTAAGCCGACCCCCAAAAAAAATCTTATTTTTTAAAATAGATTTTCTAAAATAATAAACAAATAGCATCGCCTTGACAACGCAAATGTTTGTGTTATTATTTGTATCCCCAAAGTTTATAATCTTCTGCTTTATTATAAAAACAAAACCCCAAAATCTGAAGTAAAATTCCTCGGTGTTAAGCCATTACAATTCATTACGGTACTCGCCCCACCCCTCGTACCTTAATTTTCAAATCGTTTGATTGGCTTTTTACCTCAGATATTTATTTCAAATGTCTATAAATTTCCCGACCCAAAGCGCCCTTTGTAAAAATGGTATCTCGTTATTTTTAGCAGATCTGCCAATATTCTTAAGAGTCTTTATGACTTGATCATCGGGAAAATATTTTGATTGGTCGGAAAAAATTTAGCGATTTTTCATCGAATTTTTTTTTTTAAAATTTTTTCCGACGTCGGATGGAGCTAAATTAATTTTAAATTTGTAGATGTCGGACGTTTCTTTTTTTTTATTTTCTTTACTTTATATACTTTGTTGGGGAATTTTATAGAAAAAAAAATTTTTAATTATTTATTTTAAAAACCTTAACTTTAATTTACCTTTCAACCCCTTTTTATCCCCTTAAATAATATTTCAGTTCGCTTAGAATTACCAAATATTTCTGTTTTAATAATAATAATAGCAAATCGCAAAATTAAAATTATTATAAAAGTTATAGTTTGATGATTTCCTGGTAATTTAAAAAGGGTTCCTCCCTCATTTTGGGAAAAAATTTGGGTTGGGGGTTTTTTTTTGGGGGCTGATTACGAATCTGCAAAAATTTTTTTTTGGCAACGTTTCGTTTTTTAGATATATCATCAAAGTTGAAAACCAAAACCCTTATTAAATAATTTTCCTTTTTGCACAATTCTTGATTTTTACCAATGGTTTTCAAATATTTCACAACATTTAAAAACTTGTTTTATATTACATTTTTTTTCCCCTTTATGCAAAACTCACGCAAATTTTAGGCAATGATCATGCCTTTTAAAAAAAAATTGTTTTCCCGGGGAGTTCGCAATTTAATGGAAAAAAGATGTAAATAAATAAAAAAAAAAGGAAAAAGGGGTTTATAAATATTGTGTGCCCTTTAAGAATCAAATTCTTAAAAAGAAATAAAAAAAAATTGGGGTTTAGCGAATTTTTTTAAATTTGATGATGATTTATTTAGAGTGGGAGCATTTTGGGAATAATGATAAAATTTTGGTCAAGGGGAATTTCAAATTTTTTCCCTTTTTTTTCGTTTAGTCTTACAGGTTTTAAATTTTAACTGTTTTTTCTTTTCTTTTGACTGGATGTTGGAACCGGAAAAATTGGATCATTAAATTCAAGGTTTTCAAACCCAAAAATTAAAAAAAAAAAAAACGTCATCGCCTCAGACTCGGCTTTATGGAAGTTATCCAAATTTTTGATCATGTCAAACGGCCCTTAAATGCAAAATATTGTTGCCAATATTAGAAAAAAAATCTGTACTTAAAAATTGTTACCAATATTAGAATGTTGCATAGTCAACTTTTTCGAGCATATACCTGCTAGAGGCAATCTTGCTGCCCGGCTGTGTAAAACTTCAAGCATATACCTTCTAGAGGCAGCCCAACCGCTCGGCAGTGCGAACAAGCGTGCGTGAGAGAAAGAAAAACCGCTTACCTATCTTTCTCTCTCGGACGATTGTTCGCACTGCCAATAAGGTAAGGCTACCTCCAGTAAGTATTTGCCCGGAGGTTAACTTTCCCAAAAGTTCTGATCCTTTCATTCGAAAGTTTATATTGATCAAAATATTGCCATCATCGACCTCATAATTGACCTCAAAAGTGAGAGAGTACGCTATACAAGTCGCATTTATGCTCTCTGACGCGCGCTCATTGCGGGTATATGCAGTTTTGTGGTCACGAGCGACCAATGTCAGTATATAAATCTCTTATCTATGGCGACCAATGAGCGCGCTTGAGTGCGGCTCGTATGCGTTGTCTCTCAGTGAATTTATGGGCGCAACAGAGCTTTATATCTAGATCCAGACTATCTACTGAGAAAGTCCCAGAAAACCCACTTTGCGTTCTCTCTCAGTGAATTTCTGGGCGCAACAGAGCTTTATATCTAGATCTAGACTATCTACTGAGAAAGTCCGGGAAAGCCCACTTTGCGAGTTGCGACATCGCAACGTGTGACTAAAAAGGAAAGGGCTGGCAAATTGACTAGCATCAAAGCCATAAACATAGAACAGTTTAGTTTTTTCCTTTCGTATTTTGTGTTTTTAGTTCAAAATTGGTTAAAGGTTTTTCTTTTGTGGTTTTTTGGTTAAAATCTTAAACAAAACATTAATAATGAATAATGAATACGCATCGCGCCTTTTACCACCTGCAAAAGAAACAACTCGAGCAGCTTGCAAGAAATGTGGCTATGCTGGACATTTAACATACCAGTGCAGAAATTTTCTCAAAGTTGACCCGAATAAAGAAATAGTTTTGGATGTAAGCAGCACAAGCAGCGATTCCGATTTGGATTATGTGACTCCTTTAACAGAACTACGGGAAAAAGAGTTAAAAGAAAAATTAAAGAAGCATAAGAAAAAAAAGAAACACAAAAAGAAGTCTTCAAAAAAACACAAACGAAAACATTCATCTTCAAGTGACGATTCAGAAGAAGACTCGGAGAGTGAAAGGGAAAGAAGGCACAAAAGGCGCAGAGAAAGCAAAAGTGAAGAGGAAAAAGAAAGCTCGAGCAAAAGAGTAAACATAAAAAGCACAAAAAACGAAAATATTCAAGTAGTGACAGTTCAGATTAAGTACCAATTTAGAATTTTTAATAAATGTGTGAAATAATAACATATTGGTCAGAATTTGTAATATTTTTTTTTAGTCCGGAAAATGAACTTTTACAGTATTGAGCCCGTTAAAAATTTGTTGATATGAAATCTCGCTGCCATACATACCTACCTCTATACTCTAACTTATGAAATAAAATATTGTACATTATTCATCCAAAAAACCTTTACAGTATTCGTTTCCAAATTCCAGTCGTCTCGTCTGTAAACATCTCACTCATATGGTAAAAGTTCATTTTCTGGAATTATATCGTAAATATCCGTTTTAGTAGATTTTTAAATTTTGACCAAAATATTTTATTTATAATATTTAGACTGAAACACAAACTGTAAATAAAAGTATATTGCTCTGTATATTAAATATAATAAAATAAACATTTTTTTCTTAACATAACGATTTATTAATGACAATAAAGCCCTACTACATACAATAGGCACAAGTTTAACCAATGATTGTAACAATAGTTTGTAAACTAACATCATTTTTGAAGGAACAAAATATTTTTGCTACATTGATGCCAACTTTAACTCATCTGATAAAGTTTTATAATAAAAAAAGCTATATGAAAAATATAGAAATATTTATGAGATATAAAGTTATATACATATTGATTCTTGTCACATATAAGATCTATGATTAAACTCAAGTATACAGGGTGTCCCAACTCTATTTATGCACTAAATATCTCTGCCCCTGTACATAATACAGAAAAAAACTAAAGATAAAAATGTGTGTTTGGAAACACTAATTTTATTAACAGTATTTTTGTAAATATACTGGGTGTCTCAAAAACAAAGTTTTCATTGTTAAGTACATTTTTTTTAATGGAATTTTGCCAAATTTTGACTCTACATCCAAAAGGTTAAATACACTATATGTCAATTATTGCTGGTTTTTGAGATAATCAAGGAACCAAATTGGTCACTCTGACACTAAAAGTTATGACAGAAAATAGTACTAAAAAACGGTCAGCAGTTTAAACATTTACTATAGGATGTTTTGTTAATTGTTTTTATTCTTTATTTTTTTTTTTTAATTATTACATGGGTAGATCATATAATACTACAATTGTAAGTCGTTATCTCAAAAAGTATCAATAATTGACTAGTGTAATATACATTTAGGATGTAGAATTAAATAGTCAAAATTTGATAAAATATACAGGGCGTTCCATTAAAAAAAACGTTCTAACCTCGGTTCTAACATACTAACTACTATATATGAACACAAGTAGTTTAAATTCTCCACCATGTGTACAAATATTGGACACAGTATTTAGAAGCATCCAGATCTGGGCTTTACTTTCTCACGTCTGCCATGTATTTATATGAGAATATCGTGATCTTGGGTAGAACCATGCTACTTTAAATAAAAAAGACCTAGTTCTTTTATTTTATAAATTTCACATAAAATAACTACAAATTAAGTAGTTGGGAAACGATGTGTCTGGCTGACAAGACCTGGTACAATTTTATTTCTAAGTTGGCTTGGTAGTTAATGTGTTAAAATTAAATCAATAAATCTCTTAATAATTTCTTCATAAGTGCTACAAATACATATTGGAGTTGATCAAAGTCTTATAACAATTAGTTAATCATCCTTTTAGTTTGTTTAAAAAATAATACAAAAAGTTTATAATTGGCAACATAAACCATATAAGAAAGTTTAAAAAAACTGTATTTTTTAAAAAATAACTTCATAATAGGCAAGTTTTAAACAATCAAATAAAGGACTCAGTTATTTATAAAATGACTTAATTTTCCCAAACAAGCGCCACCTATAATATTGTTCTTTTGGAGAAACTGTTGTCTTAAGTAATAATTTAATTTAAACCATTTTTAATTGTTTAACTGCAGTAAAAACGAAGCAAAAATAATGTTAAACATAAATATAATTGTTTTTTCTCACAGACAAGCTTTTTGACGACACTTCTGCATCAAGGCACGCAGCATGAACTGTTTTCTTGATAAAGTCCTAACTTGTCTCAGAAAAACATCCAAATCGATAACCCCACATCTTAGTGCTTCACCCATGTAGTAAATTGCATCTTCTAAAGCTGCCTCTTCAGCAAAAGCGTTAAGCAACCTATAAATAAGTTATAAAGTTCAGTAAAATTTTTAAATTTATTTAAATCAGCAATAATAAACAGGACAATTTAATTGTTTCACCTATATATCATTTATACCAGTGGTATCACTGATTATTTTAAAACCAGAGAGGATTGTAGGGGTGGGACACCCTAAATCATTGGAGCTCGCTGGTAAAATTTTTTTGTTAAATCATGCTTATTTTTAAATGTAAACAACGCAGAAATAGTAACTGAAATTTTTTTACATTTCTAATTTACTAGTTGGAAATTAAAAAAAAGGAAAAAATGGATAAAGGCACGCAGGCCAAAAGGTGTTAATTCAAGAGTGTTTTTTAATTACCACCAAAGCATTTTTTCGTAAGTGCTCTTATCGAGGATATTCGGGCTTAGGATTACTTTTTGTTCTTTTAAAAAGAGCTGAGCATTGCGCTGCATAATGCGCTTTTGTGCGGAAATTTAAAAAAAACCCCAAATTCCCCTTAGCCAAAAAGACTTTCAATTTGACGTAACAAAAAAAAAACTTATTTTCGTTCCTTGCCGTGTACGTTTGTTCCTGTCTTTTCCTTTTTTTTTTTAATGATTTGCAGTTTAAAAAAAAAATTCTTTAATAGACTAAGTAATAAAGGGGTGTCTGCGCAGGGCCGGAGCGAACGGGGGGGGAGGCTCCCTCATAGCTGATTAATGGGGGCGTCAAATTTTCTTTTAAAAGGGGGCGTAAAGTTGACAGAAGTTTTTTTTTCGCAATTACCTAAAATGAAAAAATACATCAGCATCAGAGTAGCAAAATTGATATTTGCTATTCTGTAACGCGTTAGTCTTAAAAACTCTTAATTGTGTATACAATGCCATTTTTTGCGTCGTCACGAAATCTCATAGCTTTGGCGGCATTATTATATCTGCTAAACACGCGGGCTTTGATGCAATATTAACAATGGAATCTTTGTCTGTACTGTATTAAATTTTTAAGCAATTGAGACTTTTGGGAATATATTTATCTTATTAGATTAACGATAAACTTTATTGGTAACAGTAAATTATATATTATTTTTGTCAATATTTTTTTTTTTGGGTTTATATTTCATATTCACTGCCTGCTGCTTAGGGCCCTCACTGCAAATATTAATATGTACTTGTTCATTGTGTATTGTGTGTTAGTGATGTTTGTTAGAATATTTTTTTTTAAAAAAACATTTTTTGTATAGAAAAAAAAAATAAAATGCATAAAATACAAAAATACCAAAAAAAATTAGCTGCTGACAGCCGCCGTGAAAAACAAAAAAAAAATGGCCCTAACAGTTTCGACAAAAAAAGTATGGGTCAGTCCTTGCAGACGACTACAAAGACACTGTAAGTTTACAGATTTAATTACTAAAAATTCAGGTTTGTGACCACATACCTGCATATCCCCTTTTATCTATATTTTTTACGCAAATATAAAAAAGAAAAAATTTAAAAATTTCTTTTAGTTTTTGTGTTTCTAAAAATTTAAAAATTTGAAACTCCCGTGTAGAACAATCTTGTCACTGTTTAGGGAAAAATCAAAACGGGTTAGGGGGGAAAAAACCTGATGAGTTTTGCAATGAATAGTACGGTCAGGTCTGAACTTTTTAATAATAAATATTAAATGTTTAGGGGTTAATGTCAAAAGTATTTAATATAATTACATATAATTTTTCTTACCGTTGGTGTGTAATATTTGATTTTATATTATTTGCTTTAATATGGAAAGTAAATGGCACTTCACCCCTTCTGTTTAAATGTTTTTGATATTTGAGTTTTTATTTTTCAAAAATCTTGATAAAACAAATAAACGACTTTTGATTTTAAATAACCATGTATGATAGGTTGGGAGCCCTTTACACCAGTTTTTGATAAAGGGGGCAGATAGTGGAAATGATTTTTTTTTAATTATTTATCATTTTTAAATGATATCTCAATAAAAACGAAAAAAATTATTTAGATTTGTGGTGCTCCTCGTATGGAAAAAACTATTAAAAAGTGAGGGTCAAGCAAAATAAAAAATACCATGATTTAAATTGGTTGTTTGTGTTTTAGGGTCATACAATTATGTATAAATTTTAAAATTTTGTGTAAAAAAACAATAAAAAGTTTTACATATTTAGGTAACATAAAAAAGGGTTTCGAAATAAGCTTTTTTCTCTATGCTTTTTTTAATTTTGGGGAATCTAAAAAACGGGGGTTTAAATAGTAATGAAACGGCGAGTCCTTAGTTTGGTAAGGGGAGTTTATTCAAACAAGCAAATTTTTTGGGGTTTGGAAAAAAAAGGGAAAAACTTTTGTGGGGGGGTTCGTCGGACTTTTAAAAAATATAAAAACTATTTTACTCTGTTGGGCTGAAGGAATTACCTTGCAAACCTCCGGAACAGAACCCGTGAAAATACCCATAAAAAGCGACATATCCTCTAAAGCCCGTCGGTGGTGAGAGAACAAATCTTTTCTGTAAGCGTGTGACGCAGTAAAACTAAATTTAAAAATTGGGCTAGGGGCGCCAAAATCACCTCCCCCAATGAGAAGCTGTTCGCTCCGGCCCTGGTCTGAAACTGACTTTAGTGTATCTGTAGTCTTGTTTGATTATGAATGGAGAAAATGGCTATAAAGCCTTTAAGTAATAAAATTTTTTATATATATATATATTATTATATATATTTATATATATATATATATATATATATATATATATATTATATATATATTTATTTTTTTATTTTTTATTTGAAAAATTTTAAAATTTTATAAATAATCTTTCCCCCACCACTGCCAATACTGGTAAGTTTTATGTTTCACATCAACTGGATATTTTTTTTAAGTAGTTTTAAAGAGAGCAGTGTTTTAAAAATCCCAAATCTTTTTGTTTTATATAGGGAATTTGTAGTTGAAACGGCATCATCCACATCTATAGACTCTTCATTCCCTATTTTCAATTGCACTATTTAGTTCCTGTTCCTTGTTTTTAAAATTACTGTTATTTCTTTTCTAGGTCTTTCTTAAATAAAATAATACATTAATAATAATTTATTTGTTGACATTAAAGTCTGAAGATAATGATAAAAACGAAATTTTTTTTAAATAAATTTGGGGCGAAGGCTGTAATTTTTATATTTGTTATAATTTTTAAAGTCTTTTTAAAGAAAATGGACAGACTTGTTAAAACATATATAATCATCATCTCGGTATAGTTTGACAAACTTAACTGTAGCAAAAGGGGAATTTAAATATTTGGGTATATGTGTGTGTGCAATTTTAACTAAAAAAAATGGTACCATATATCCAAGTAGTAATTTTAATGTTAAAATATTTTTTTTAAATAACAAAATAAAATATTGAAAAAAAACTGAAATTAAATGGGGTTTGTTATATCCCTTTAATTTTTATTTAATATCTATTTTGTTTACTAAAAAAGGAATTTTTATTTTATTAGGTAATTATTTTCCAAAGACCTTATCGATTTTGTCTAAACTGGCAACATCAAACAAAAGCTTGGAAAAAATTGAAAGTGGAACCCGGTTTTGGGGGAACTTTCCATTTTTTTTTATTTAAATTATTGGGTTTGATTGGGAATTGTTGCTGTTACCCGTTCCTCTTTGAATGTCGAATATTTAAACATTAAATGTCGGAAGGGAAAATTTTTATCCTTATTTCTAAGTGTTAAATTTGATGTTGTGTAATTTTGCTTGTTTTGTTTTTCTACCTTGTATATACATTTTTTTGTTCTTATTTGATTTTTTAAAAAGTATTTCAATAGTAATTTCTTTTTTTGTTTTAAAATAACAAATTTACTTGCGGAAAAGCACTACATGGACAAACAAAAAAATAATGAAATGTTTATGGTAAGTAATAATCTTATAAACAGTAATCATGTTTTTTTTATTGGGTTTAAACATTAAATATACGAAAAAGTTTTTAATAAAGCGGCCTAAAATTAAAGTCATCTTTTAACATTTTTAAGGGTCTTTGTTGTCTTTATACCATTTTGTCAAAAATTGAAAAGTATTGTTTTTATTAAGCTGTTAGCAAGTAACAAAGAAAGCGGGCAAGTTGATGATTAGGCAACCCGCTTGTCCCCTAAATAAAGACTGAGTAATAAAAACCTTTTTTTCGAACGAACACTGTTATACACACAATAAAACATCAACTTTTATAAATTAAATAAAAGCTACTTTTTAAAAATACTTTTGTCCATTTTTTTTTGTTAATAGGGTTTGCAATAAAGAAGCCGCAAGCAATTCTTTAAAATTGCCACTTAAGCGTAAACTTGATGGGTTTTTCTCTTTACTCCCGGGTTTTCATTATCAACTTGAAAATTAATAAAAAAGATAAAAGAGGTTGGAAAAAACTAATCAAATGTTTCCAGTTTAAAATAAAAAACAGGGTCTTTCGCTCTTGTCGAGAAGAATAAGATTTTGATTTTCAAGTGATAAGGCAAAATGATAAATGGTTTTTTCTTTTTAAAAAAGTCCCCACAAGTAGAAAATTGTTGCAAAATTGCGAGATTCAGGGGAAAAACTTGGACGTTACTTTTCAAACGGTTTTTTTTGGGGATAATTTTAAAATTAAAAAATTTTGGACAATTAAATATTACATTAGGTACAAATATATAAAGAAAAAACGAAAATATCCCAAAAAGGGCGAAATTTATGTATTTGGACGAGACATGGGTAAATAATGATTTAAGTAAGTTTTTATTTTTTAAATTTCTTTGTCATTTATCAAAAATTGCAATGATAACTAACAGGGAACGTAGAACGACGTTTCCTCATTTTAATTATTACCAAAAATTAAAAATACCGCCTATCTTAGAGGTAAACAAATAAAAAAAACCGATTAGATGATGACGTTTTTCAGCATTTTTAACTCCATGAAATATTTTGTGAAATTGTTATTTTAAAATTTTTCTTTAAAGCCTTTATTTTTGGTGAGATATACATTTAAATAAAATTTTAAAAAAACATTATTTATTTAAAAAAAATTAAAAATTCTTTGATGGAAAATTCGCACGCCGCTGTGCTTTTTATGAATAGTACGCCATTTTTGGGTTTTCTTTCTTTCTTTTTTGCGGATTCCAAGATATGCAAACTTTTTAAAATAATGCATCCTATTACTTCATTTACAATGATTTAAATAAATTTAAAGTATTTAGTTTTTTAAATTAATTTGCTTTAGAATTATAGTATCAAAAAGACTAAAAATTTTTTACATACTTTTTCTTTTTAAAACCTATTTAACATCATATCCAACTTGGCCTTTCCTTGCTTCAATTCATCTTGAGTCTTTTAAGTGTTTGTAATTCAGCGATTTTTATAAATTGTTCTTTCATTTTCTCAATAATTTTCTTCGATGGCTGTCATTAAAGATTCTTATATGTTCATCAAAGTCAATTTTAGTCAAAACCCACTTTACCTACAAATTTTTGGGTTTTTTTAAAAATTTTTTTTATTGACATATAAGAAAAACAACTTTGTGTCATCAGCAAAAGAAGTATTTCCCTGTATTCTATGGAGGCAATCATTAAAATATATAAAGAAAAGTATCCCGCACTGAGCCCTGCGATATTCCAATAAGTTAATTTTGGGTGTTTCTATCCCAGACACCCTCACCATTTGTACCCTGTTTTGAGTTAGATTTAATACTTGGGGGGCTAAGGTTATACTTTAGCTTTTGTAGGGGAAAATATCACAGTTAAATGTTTGTAAAATCAAAACAAAAGGGCCCGCGGATCTGTCAAGCACAATTTGGGGATTAAAATAAAACTGTCTTTTTGACTTACCTTTATTGTACCTGTGCCTACTGGTGGGGTAGGAAAAACACCACCACTTGTTGGAGGATAAGGGGAAATGAACTATTATGATATGGAGAAAACTGGGAAAAGCATTCCCCTATTTTTTTGGTGGGTAAGGGATATCCCCAGAATCCCTTGAGGGATCGTTTTGTTGGGGAAAAGTGGTCCTCAAATCCGGGCCCTTTTTTGAATAAAAAAAAATTTTTAAAAAATTAAACATATAGTTAAGGTTAAATTTTCAGGTTTGAAAAAGGGTATTACAAATAAATAATTGTAAATCACAAAATACCTACATGGATAGGGTTATTATACTTTAGATTTAGCAAATACAGTTGGGTAAAAAACTACTATGGGTAAAGTAAGTCCCAACAATCTGATGAATAAAAGGGGAAATTTAGGGTTTTCGGGACTTAACGTTTTTTTTAACAGCAATATTTGATATACAAGAGTTCCAAAAATGGGACAGGGAACCAGTTCCAAAAAAAAAATAATGTAATCTACCTAACCTTGCCTTATCTCAAGTTTGAAAAAATAACAGGCCTTTGACTATAAATCTTTGGGACCTTGATGTCAAATTATTAATATTGTCCCCCGGGGCTTAAGGGGGCTGAAATTACTTAAAACACGGATGTCAAAAAAAGGGAAAAATTAATGAAATCATCCGGAATTTTTAAATCCTGTGTTTCCCCGGAAGCTCCCGGACCAAAAACCCTTGTGTTGTATAATAATGACATTCTGCTTGAGTCGAAGGAGTAAAATTCATCTTTTGCGGATGATACTTTGGTGTATGGTTTTCACTGATAAGTCTTGTTATAAATTAAAATTATGAAGCATTACAATATATTTGTGGAAATCCCGTTTAGTATTAACAAATTTAAAATTAATAATTAATACCCAGAGAGTTAAAACATACTTTGCTAGCAACAGTTCTCTATTCAAATTGGGGGGGAGTAACATTGTACAGTTTCAAAAATTAAATATCTAGGTGTTATAGTGAAAGATAAACAAAATTCAAAAAGAAATTTTTTATTTTTAAGCTAAGCAATTCAATAAACTATTTATCGCGATGTTCATCTTTTTTTTTTTTGTTAAAATACCCAATATATATTTCAATAATTGCACATTTAAAATTTGTGCAACTATTTATATATGCTGGGTCAAAATGAATTAAATAGATTGAAAAATACAAAAAAAAAAAAGAATGAGACTGATATTGTGTTCTCTAAATATACCGATTAGGCTAATGCATCAGTCCCGGGCAATTGTAAACATCATTCATATAGTACAAGACAACAAAATAATTTTTTAATTGCATCCAAAAAAAAAAAAATGTGCTAAAATTTTTTTTTTTTTTAAAAGGGTTTTTGGATACATTTAAAAAGGGTTGCTCAAGATTTGAAAAATGTCAATTCACTTGCACTTTACCTCATTAAGACTCCCTTCTAAAAAGTGCAACATTTTGTTAATATGTATATTAGCTGCTTGTCTTGTTTTTGTTGGTTTTTTTTTTGTGTTGAGATTTGCTTTTGACAAATTAGTTTTCCCCTTATTTTTTGTGTATTTTTTTTTGTTTTTTTTTATAAAATTTAATTATTTTTAGTGATTCTATGTATTTTTGATTTTTTTATGTATTTTTATAATATGACCTATTCTTAGACTATTTTACTTTTGTTAGTTGTTATTTTTAATTTTTTTATTTATTACATTTGTGACTTACTTTTTTAAATGGTTTAATGTGGCTGTGACTACCGATTTCTTTAGTTTTAATAGCTCTAAGTATGTATTGTATTTCATTTTAACTATATTCTGTTTGCCTATGTAAATTATTGATTGGCTGAAATTTTGGCTATTAAAGAATGTAATAAAAAAACTAAGATACAGGGTGCCAAATATTAATTTCGTTTTCTTTTTCGTAAAGTCTTTATGACCAAATAAATTCACAAATTTTTTATTTAAATATTGTTTTCCTATCAAGCCTTATGAAACTAGTTTTCTTCTGGGGGTATGCATTCGCGGAAAAGCGTGGAAACTCTCCTCTTGTTTCTTTATAAATTTTTAATGGGTTTAATTCATGAAAGGATTGTATATGGTGGATTTCTTGGTCCCCAGGCTTAACTTCAACCATTTTCCACAAAAAATTGCGGGTCCTTTAAAGTGCGTTTCAATCAATCAATCAATCATTTATTAGTCTATAAAGATCATATACATGACGTTAGACAGGTCAAAATTAATATACCATAATAGTAAAATAAAACAAAAAAAAAATAAAATAACCTTAACATAGATTAAAATGTAATAAAGACAGGACAAATATTAAAAGAGACTAGCCAAAGCGCAAAAATATAATCAAATAACAAAACCTAACAAGTTAAAACTTTTATAAATTCCATTCCAAAATTCAAAAACTTTATAATCGTTCTTAAATAAAAATTCTTTCAGTCTTTTTCAAATATGGTTGGGTCCTCGATTCTTTAATTTCCGGCATTTTTGTAGATTTTTGCAAAATAATGGGGTGATTTTTCAAAGGGGGGTGTTTTGTTTTGGGTTTTCAGTATGGCATTCCTGGTTTTGTAGTTATTTTTGTGCAGGTTCTTTTTAAATCCCTTTATTCTTATGCCCCTTAAAGGGGACATTTCAAGATTAAATAGATATTACTGTGAGAATTTTGTGTTTTTTAAATGTTTCCCTGCATGATTCCAATGGTTTCAGTCCGAATATGAGTCTGACTATTCGTTTCTGCGATAAAAAAGACCCCATTGATGGGTTGAACTTGGCCCAGAGCATAAAAAATTTTGTAGGAGAGGAAGTGGTATGCAAGGGCATAGTATCCAGTTATCAGTGTATTAAATAGGAACTGTATGTTTAAGTTTTAGCAAAGCAAAAAGTTGTTTCTGCTAAGTCCAGCACAAATGTGGTCTATTTGGGGTTCCCAAACTGTTTCTTGAGTCCAAATACGTCCCCAAAAATTTCACTGATGCAGCACTGTCATTGATGTTAGCTCTTGGAGTACTATTATAAAAATGAACCGTCATTGTTTTTTCCTTTCAAAATCAGTCCGTTTGATGAGCACCATGGTTCCTTTGATTACAAGGAAATTTTTTCATAAAGTTCATCTCCATTTCTTTGTTTCCAACAGTTGTATCGTCGGCGAACTTGATGGTTGTTCCGGGTTTTGGGGCATTCTGGTAGTTAAATATTAATGGTGCAAGTTTCGGGCCCTGGGTGCCCCAGGTTGACCTCAAAAATTGGTCCCGATTGGTTTTGAACTGCCAGGATTTTTTTTCTTTTTAAAAAAGACAATAAAGAGAGTGCGTTTCCCCTTATTCCCAAACTATAAAAACTTTCCGAACAAAACTAGGATTAAAGTTGAAATGTGACAAGTCAAAAAAAAGGCAGGCAACGGCTTTGCCGTGCTCCAAAATCTTGGTGAAAACTGGAACCAACCAATACCCACTTCTCGGTTGATCTGTCAGGTATGGAAACCATGTTGACTGTTGCAAAGGAGTTTGTATTTATTAAGGAAATTCACCAGTCTATTATATAGAAACCTTTCAAAAAATTTAAAAAAATAATTGGATTTATGGGTCTATAGTTTGAAAGTTTTTTTCAATTTCTTAAAAAACTGGAACCCTTTTCCTATCTTTAAATTTGGGGAAAAAACCCTGTTTCAATTGCTGATTAAATCAATATGTTAAGGGTTTGCTATTTCATAAGTTGTTGACAATTTTTTGGAACCCAAAAAATTGACTTTTTTTTTTATCTGAGACATAATACTCCGGGTCTCCCCCATTGGTTTTTAGGAAGAATGAATTGGGCTTTGGGGATGAAACAACTTGTTTCATTTAAGAGTTCCCAAAGTGACAATTTGTCTTCGCTATATTGCAAAATGGGTTTTTATCAAAACAGTTCTTCTGAGACTTATTAAAGAAGTATACATTTTTGAAAAGGGAATTATAATAAAAATATTTTTTTAATAAACGGGGCAATATATAACTTAAAAAAGTTTGCCAAAATAAAACAAAGGGGGTAGGAAAGCTTTCCCTTTTTTAGCAACATAAAATGGGAAATTAAATTTTGTGCCTTGGAAATAATTTTGTCTTTTGTCATTTATTAAAAATTATTAAAAAAAATAAAAACAAAATTAATAGTCTGACACCCTGTATTTTAGTTATTATCAACTTTATAACAACTTTCATAAATTACATTTTTCGACCTAAAGAATTGTTTTCTTTTTTGATTACTTTTGGGACACCCTGTATATATTTATTTATTATTTGTTACACCATAATAAAACACATAGGATCTGAAAAAATTAATGTTTTACTTATATTATCACAAAATAATACAATTTTTTCATTTGCCATATAAAATATACTAAAGCTATGACCAATTTATTTTGAAAATAGGTGAGATAGTTATACATTAGAAAGAGATGATACGATGCCGTTTTTCTGACGTGTCTCTGCTTGAATAAGCAATGCTGCCAGATGTTTTCCAATAATTTATTATTATCGAAGATTGTTTTTTTTTCGTTTAACAGACATTAAGTTTATTTATAGAAAAAAAACTAACCACAGCAAATAACAACTTTCAAACTATTAGCTAGTGCTGGTTGGGTTTTCCTCATTAAATTGTATATTTTATCATAATTGCGCCGTTAAACAAAATGAAAAAAGTCTGATATCTTAATTTTTCGATTTTTTATAGTCAAGAATAGGGCGGACCCATGCTAAATTTAAATCCTTTCTTTTTTCATTAGACAATGTCGCAAAATCTGGCCTTTTACTAACCTTAAAACATAATGATTGGCATTTTTTAAATTTTTTTCTTTTTGAAAATTACTAAACAAAATGTGCTCCTTTTATCTGAAATTTTTATTTTTTTTTCAAATCAATGGGCACTAAAGACAATGGACTCAAAAAGTTGATACTAATTAATACTGAGAAATGTTCCAAAAACTACTTACGGGTACCCAATCATGTAAATAGGGCAAATAAATCTTTCCATTTTGATCAACATACATGGACACTTTCACTGACATATCTGGCGTAGGTTTAACATAGCATATAGGAGCATTCTTTGGGTGTGTGTCAATAAGCCAAATGCAAATTGGAATGTTGTATGAAGAACCTTTATAGTTTACAGGAATCGTCCCAGTCAGATTGACAAGTTCCATAGATGTACCATCCACAAATGCTAAATAACAAAATATAGCATATCTTTAGTATAGAAACAAAGATGAAAAAAATAAATTACAGTTACATATAATGTTATCTCCAATTTCCTCTGTTTTAACATAAAATTAAAATCTGAGAATAAAAGGCTTGATATTTTCATCTTTTTTAATTTATAAAAAAAAGAATTGTGATCGGTTAATACAAGAGTATTGGGGTATATTTTGCATATTTTTAAAGGGAGTTTTACACAGCAAGTCTTCACTTTAATTTATTCTTACAAGAAATTGCAACCATATATTTTACCAATATTTTTTAAACGTGGTGGTGAGTTTTACAGCGACAAATTCTGGCTTAACAATTTTTGGTAATTGTTTTATATCACTGTTTCGGCTATTTTAAGAGACAGGGGTGCTGGGGGGTTTCTTTATGAAAATATAACAAAAACGACAAAATTGCACAATAATTCATTGTTTATTATCTACGGATCATAAAAGGTGCCAATAATAATCTATATATTTATATATATATATATATATAATATATATATATATATATATATATATATATATATATATATATATATATATATATATATATATATATATATATATATATATATATATATATATATATATAATTTGCTAATGTGGATATATTTATATGTAGGTAGGTATATACAGGGTGTTACTTAATGGTATGTCATAATTTGAAGAAGGCATTCCTGGATCGATTTTAAATCAAAAGTTCATATAAACGTGGGCCCTAAAATGCTTAGTTATTAAGATACAGGGTGTTAAAGTTTATTTTATTTTCACTTTTAATACATTTTTCAAAGACGGTTTGAGATATTGCACTGAATTTTGGCACAGGATATTATGGCATAAAAACACACTTTTCAGATGTTCATTTAATTTTTTTTTGCAACCAGTGGCGTAGCTATGACGAATTTTCAAAACAATTTTACAAAAAAAATACTACGCCATTGACTTGGGAAAAAAATTATGGCTTTATAATAATTATCAATCAATTATAAACAAAAAATCCCTCTTTCATTTTTGCCGTAAAACTTACGTTTGGGAGAAATCGTTAATTAAAAAAATGTCTTATGTACCCAAATTGCATCTTGAAAAATTATTATTGAAATAAATCAAGTTAGCTTTGCTCGTTGCCAGCGATTGTTGTTTTGTTGTTGTAAACATTATGACACTGACGTTAATTATCATTCTTGATTGTGTTAAACTTTTATTTTCAATTTTAAATATTTCCCATAAAACTGCATAACGTGCGGTCGTTTGGACATTTTTAATCGCCCTTTTCTCAAAAACAAGCAGAGATAGGTATAGGATATAATATACATTTTATATCAGAAATGATCCGTAGAATCCAAATTCCGAAAAATATACAGGGTGTTCCATTGAAAAAATCAAAGTTCATGTCGTTTCCGGTTAAACCGGAAGTGATAGACACATGTTATACTATCCAAAATCGGCACCTTATGATATAACGTGTCATCCTAAAATATGAAAGCCATACGTTTTTATTCAAGAAAATAAAGGGCTGGGTAGTGATTTCGTTGTCACCCGGTATATTTGTTAATAAAAAAATATTAAAACATGTTTTTGAAGCTTCCCTACCGGATTATTATTATATTGTAACCTGCGATTGCAGAGGTTTAAATTGCAAAGGTCAATAAACAATTCTCTTAATGTTAAACTATATAATAAACTTAATCCAGAAACAAGAAACCTGCCTATGAAAAAATTTGAATTCACTACCAAACAGTATTTGATACAACACGCATTTTATAGCGTTGAGGAATACATGACAACACCACTAAACATTTAATTACTATTTTATTATGTAATTGTCATGTTGGTTTAAAGTGTGTTATTGTTACTATTATCATTATCTTTAGTATATTATTTCAGGAACACTATGTTTTCTATGTAAATTGTTCTGGTTTATATTATTACTCTGATCTGTTTAATTAAACTTATTTTTATTCAATTGACGTATGTAAAACCTTTGGTTATAAAGATTTATTCTATTCTATTCTATTCTATAAGTAGCCTGTAAAAGAAATTTTCAAAAATCTTTTAAAATAGCCGAAACAGCTATATGAAACAATTACCTAATGTTTTTTACAAAAATCTCTTATGGAAGGTGTATTTTACAGGGTTCCCACAAAATATTCAAAGTCATTTTTCCCAACTTTTCCTGACTGTACTTTTTCCTGACACACGCACTATAAATAAACGAGCCAAAGGCGAGTAAATAATATAATACTACAACTGTAATTTTTTTAACATTTTTTATTGCAGCCTCCAGCATCCCCATAGCTGCCCAACTCTCACCTTCTTATTTTTTTATAATACAACATATATAAAAAGTATGTAATACATAGATAACAAAATTTAGACTACTTTACTACAAATATGTGTTCTTATATTAAAACTTGTAGTATAAGGAACATGTGTTACATCATTTAAAATCATAAATTTATCATTATAATACAATATATATAAAAACTATGTAATACATAGATAACAAAATGTACACTACTTCACCACAAATATGTGTTCTTAAATTAAAACCAGTAGTATAAAGAACATATTTACATAATACAAAATCGTATATCTATTATCTTCAATCCATGTTTTTTCAACACATTGATTTTTTTCAAAATTTGCTATTTTTTCACTTGGGATGTCATACGTAACTTTTTTGTTTCATCTTTAAGTTGTTTAATTTTTCAATCAAGTTAACGTTTTTCAGCCTTTCGTTTTTCTTTTTCTGACTGGTTTCTTCTCTTGTCTTCCAAGGCCACTTCATACCGCCTTCTAGCAGATCTTACTAAAGTAAGCATTTTTTGTGTAATCACTATATTCTTTCGTCCTCCTGCACTTATGATTGCATCATAGACTTCTTTTTGAGACACAATTGTTTCCTCATGTTGATTTTCAACAAGTATTGATTTGTTGATGGAGAAGACACTCTCAACAACTGCATTACCGTGTGAGAATGTCAAACCCAATTTTACAACATCCCACAGGTCAATATACCTAGGATTGTCACACAAGATTGCAGAATAAAATATGTCCAACCTTTTATCAGACTTATTTCCTTCTTCATTTGTCGGCTCAAATATTTTAAATTTGTCTTTTAGAACACAGCAATGAGTACTGGGATTTGGCTTTTTCAGCTGTGTTGTCCACTAACCTGTTTGCATCGTATAAGGCTTCAAGTAAACAATTCATTCTAATGCAGCTAACCTCAGGTTGCGATACATCTTCACAAGAAATAGTGTTCCACGCGTAATATACGCATTTGTACATTTTTCCTGACTTTTACCATAATATTGTTAATATTTCCTGACTTCATGCCATTTTCAACATTTTTCCTGACTTTTCCTGACTAAAATCCAAATTCCTGACTATTCTTGACTTTTCCTGCACATGGGAACCCTGTTTTAGGACTATGTGTGTAGAGAAATTGTAAAATAGTGTAAAATATTACTGATAACAAACAGACCTATTGTTACAATTTAATTGGGGTAAAATTCTTGGTTTACATGACACAATAAATTGTGACAATTTATTGACCAATAAACTGGGGTAAAACATGATTAATGTATGTTATTATGTTATCTTTTGCCGACATTACTTAAGGTTGATATTACTTACTGTAACTATCTTTTTGAGGCTGTAATCCCTGATAATGATTCACCGCACTGGTAATGTCACGATAGGCTGCTTCAGGATTTTGATACTGTAAATACAACATACTTTAAATGCTTTAAAAAATTATATAACGTATTAAACGATTGTACCTTTCCTAACCACTGCCTTAATCTTACTGGATCAACAACCATTGTTAAAAAAAAACAGATAGACTTATATCTTCCAAGAAAGAAAAACACCTCCTACTATAAAAATATGTCTATTTGTTAAACGTCAATTAAATAATTAAAAGAAAATAAAGAAAACGTCACTGTCAAAATCTTCTTTATTTTTTTTTCGGAACTGAAACTGTTAGCAACTTTCTATTCAATTTGTATCTTCGAGCGTACACCTGCTAGAGGCAGTCTTGCGACTCGGTAGTGTGAACAAGGGTGCGAGAGAAAAAGCAGAATCGCAGTAAAACTTTCTTTTGATTAGGCTCTCTTGGTCAGCCAATCAGCACGTTAGAGCAACAGAAAAAGGTTATGCTGCGATTCTTCTTTTTATTCTTACTCCTATTCGCACTGCCGAGCAACAAGGCTGCCTCTAGCAGGTATATGCTTAAAGATTTATTATTTGGCTCAAATTTTCTTCAGGTATATATAAAAAAACCTTGCATGTGGACATCCACATTCCTACTAGAGACATTTCTATTGGCTGCGCGAACAAGAGTGCTAGAGTGAATGAAAATAGGGTATAACCCTTCTCTCTTGCTCTCTCTGATATTTGTTGGCAGAAATTTTTTAATATTGGCGGGATCGTCGACCAAAATCAGCACGTAATGCAGAGAGGAAGGTTATATTCCAATCTTTCTATTTTTAGACGCTTCTTCGTGCGACCAAGCGGCAAGGCTGCCTCTAGAAGGTCTTTCTCGAAGTTGATAACCGCCGAGTTAAGCTGCATTTACAATGCAATTCGAACTCCAAGTTGAGGTGGAATTGGCTCAAGGGTGGTAAACTTAACAAGGAGTGCTCGATTTTTACTATTTGTCCGCAGATATAGGTTATGTTTGGACGTCACCAGTTTGCCCATTTTGCCCAGAAGGTAGATTTATTTTATTAATTTTTGTTAAATATTCAACTTTTAAAAACTATTTTGGATATTTACTTACTTTTAGAACTGTAATGTATAATATTTTAAAAAAATTATTACTTTATACTACTTGTAAACAAAACAAACAGGCAAACGGATTACGTCACAAATACCGAATTGACATTTAAATTGGTGTATATGGGCTTAAATGGGATCGAGCACTCTTGCAAAGCTTTAAATTCCGTTTTTTTTTTTTTCGACAGACGACAGATGACGGGAAAACGGTTGGAATGTAGGTTGAAAATTCAACGGTTTTCAATTTTGTTTGTTTAATAAAATATATTTTTCAGTGAAGTTTATATTGTTATCAAGTGTTAAATAATTGTATTAAGAAGAAAACGGGTAAGTTTTTCTTAAATATGCCAATATCAGCAGCCTAATTGTTGACATTCCGGTTTATTATTGAAATTAAACAATCATCAAAAATAAGAATAGGTATATTTTTGTAATAATGTATTATTAACAATAAATTTTTATAAAGTGAAAATAAGCGATATTTACCTAAAACTAAATGTGTCCAGATGTTTGAAAGGACGTTCTGTTCAGTTTAGATGCAAAAACAAATATTACATTTTTAATTTATGTTTAAGATATTTTATATTAATGTGTAAATAAACTTAGTAAATCCACTTTCTTACAAATTATTTTTTCTTAATAGAAAGCCATGTCAGACACACCGTTTAAAACTCCCTTGTCTCACGCAAGATACAATGAATATACTCCCAAAACCACATCTGAAAAATCAGACAGTGAGGAGAGCACCACAAGTGGAACTTCGGAGGCTTCATCAGCATATACTGGTAAGTGCTTAGCAGAGCGGTCAAAGTACTCTCAAATAGTACTTCAAGTACAAGTACCAAGTTTATGCTTTTTTAAAAAGTTTTCAAGTACAAGTACACGTTAAAGTGTTCTTGCTTTTCCAAGTAAATTCAAAAAGTACTTGAAGTTTTACCCAAGCATTTTACTTGAAGTAAAATAAAGTACTTGAAGTAAACCAAAGTTACTAAATTAAATAAAAGTACTGGAAGTAAAAGTAGTTTTACTTGACTAACATTTTTTTCATAACATCAAGTTAAATGTATTTGTGCAAAAGAAAAGGTATACTTTAATAATTTAACGATTTACCTTACCTGTAAAGTCTGTTATTGTGATGTATGTATTGAGATTTTTAGCAAAATTATTTTTTTGTAAATTTTTTTTCAGATTTGGAGGTCCAATATAATTTCTTAATTCGTTCCGAATGCATTTTTTATTTTATATTTTGAAACCTTATGACTTTCCAAAATTAGTGATTAACCCAATATTTCTTGCAGTTTTACCCTTTTAATAAATCATCATTTTTCTTCTTTCTCTAACAACAAATGTATGTTAAACTAATGCACATACCCTAAAGTCATAAACCTTTAAGTATTAATTAAAACAAGTTGCTTCTGCATTAAAAAAAAAGCTGGTAGAAGAGATATAATAAAAAATAGTTTCCAAAAATTTTTAAACTAAGTAGTATTTATACAATATTTTGATGTTTTTTAAAAGTACCTATAATATTAAAGGTATTTAAAAATAATTGCAATGTTACCATTCTTGGTGCCATTAACAATTGAATTGAGAGCTATAATGTATCAGAGTCAGCAAAGGTCAGACAATTTTCTGGTTTTAATCTGTTTGCGCGATTATCTAACGTGAATAAATTGGCGTACTTGATTGCTTTCTGTTTACTTCAAGTACTTCTTATTTACTTAAAGTACTTTTTTTATTTGATGTACATCGTAATACTTTAAGTACTTAGAAAAATACTTCAAGTATTTTGATATAAATTAATCAAGTACAAGTACAAGTACTTCCTAATAAAATGTACTTGAAGTAAAATGCTTCAAGTACAGAAAAGTACTTGAGGTAAAATTTTACTTCAAGTTTTGACAACTCTGATGCTTAGGTACCTAGAGTTGTATGGTGCTGGGCGCAGCTATATAATTGTATAGACTAGGGATGGGGAATCTTTAATGGATATACATGTAATGTTTTAATTTTTTTTTGTTTAATAAGGGGATGATGTGCTAGTGTCAAATATTGACTTAGTGATTAATAAGAGAAGAATAAATCTTGATATTACAGACTTAAAACTCTTTATCTGCCACCCTAAATATATATTTTGTGCAGCAATAGTAAAACTTGCGGTTTCATGTTTATTAAAAAAAAAGAATTCTGCAGTTGCAAATTAGATGCCAAATGATATATATTAGGTTCATATGTTGATACTTCTAGCAGTATGCAAGATAAACAGGAATTATCTACCAGTTTTAAATTAGGTTTTAAATTAAGTTTTAAATTTATTTGCTGGGGACACAGGCATTGCTAGATTAAAATGTTATTCAAATTGCAAAAGCCAGCTACTTCAGACAGCCAAATGTGTGTGGAATTAAATTCCACATTTCCCTAATTTTTATATTGGCATTTTCACTTATATTGCCAAATAATCTTTTTATTTTACTTTACTTTATTTAAATTTTTTTGTTTTGATCATTTTTTAATATTCTAATTGAATTAGACTGGAAATCAGTTAGCTGCATTCTAATAATCATAACAATCCCAATGAAAACTTTTTGAGTGAAGAATAAATTATCAAATTCAACTCTTAAGTTACTTTTCGTTGGTCTGGTTTTTTGTGAAAATTTAATTTTCTGGCAATTTTTTTATCTTAAAAAAATACCTGTGTGAATTTATTTATTTTGAATCAAAATCATCTTAAATCTCTTCCTTTACCTGTTTAAGAACAACCTGTTAAGTATCTTTCATTCAAAATGTAGTTTTGGCGTAATCACCATTTAAAGGTCAAGTCTGACCCTTTAAATGGTGACAGACAAAAATAACTTGTGATTTTCCTTTATTCTAGTCTGTTGCCCGAATTTTTTGGCGTTTTTTGACGGTCCTTAAAAAAAACATACTATTTTTTTTATCATTTATTTATATTTTAAACATTTACAAAAAAAATCAACAAAAAAAAAACATATTTCACATAGTTACATGCTGTTGAAGTAGAGGGAAAAAAAGAGGGTTTCCATTTTGTCACGATTTTCTCTCTTTTGGTCATTTTATAAATAAAATAATGATAGATTCTTTATCAGTACAAATGTCATTAGGGCAGGAACCAGGAAAAATGAAAAAAAAAAATCTCGCAAAATGGTGGTTTCAGTTATTTTTTAAATATTCCGAATTTTTAAAAATAGTAAAAATTAAAAATTTCGATTTTTGTTGTTTCCTGCCATAGGGGGTTATATAAAAAAATTCATGATAACTTTCAATCGGTCAATTAGAACTTGAGATTTTGTGACAAACGTTTCGAAAAAAGTAGTTTCGAGAAAAACGCATTTAAAGTTTTAACTTTTGATTTCAGTTTCATTGCGTCGAACCACAACTTTAGCTATAACTTATAAAATAATCCGAATTTCGAAAAACCTTTTTAAGGAGATATTCTTGAATATCTGAACTATCGAAATATTTAAAAAAATCGATTTTTTAAAATTTTCTTGACTAGAATATCCCTAAACGACCCTAAGCAGACGCCTGTGCTCAGCATTGCTATGCGGTTATTCATAAATTTTAGTAGGCAACTTTATTTATTTATTTAATTTATTACAAGCCCTACAGGTTTAGGAAACCCTATTACAGAGTAGAAGAAAAAACATCATAGCTTAATATAAAAGATATTATGTTAACTTAATTAGTGGAACTTTCATTAACAAAAATTTCTCCGATAATTTCCATAATAACAATTGTTGTGACAATTATAACCATGGAAATTATCGGACAATAAAGTTATCAGTTAATGAAAGTACCGGCCTTATATATATTTTGGAACCTCAAAATTTTTTTTTGCGGTATCCGTGATTCCTCAGCACTGGATTATTTGAAATAAGAACAAGTTGTCTTGATTAATTAATTAGTTTCTCTCTCAATTGACGCCGAGTTTTTTTATTTTATCAATTTTTTTTGCATTATTTTGTAGCGTGCCATCAATGGCATCTGTGCCATTGGTTTGGTGCCAAGCTATTTACCTAATTATTTTACAGGTTCTTCCAGTGACCTCACAATTGTAGCGATATATGATGACCTTATGCGCCTAATAAGGCACAGGAGGGACAAGAGAACAGAAGATGCTTTTTTAAATTTTGCTGAAGAAACTAGAAGGGTATTTGATAAGTATTATGAAGCTGTTCGAGATTGTCAGAAACTGAAGAATTTGTTAGATAAGAAGGTGCAAGAGTGTAGTGATAATGAAATATTATTGCGTAGAGCTAGGCGTTTTTTGGATGAGGAAAAAAAGAAAACTAATCAGGTGATAAGGGAAAAAGAAGAATTGGTAAGATTGATTTCTTTTTTGTTTTTTTAGAAATTTTATCTTTCAGCAAGATATGTCCCTTTAATAATGGAATGGATTTATCTGAAACTAAAAAAATCGGCGGCGTTTTAATCTGTAAGCTTAAATACACGGGCTATTTTGAAACAAAATGGGCTATTTTGAAACAAAATTTTTGAAAATTGGATTTTTAACAGACTTTGGAACAAAAAAAAAATCAAATTTCATATATTTTTTGTCAACTTTTTGTTAAAAAAAATAGAAATGTTTTTGATTTTGGGGTGATAATAGACCATTCTGTGTGTCTATATGTGCTGAGTAGACCCTATAAACTTCAAGTGAATCACCCAAGCCATTCTCGAGATATGATGGAGGAAAGTTTGAAAACCAAAGTTTTGAGAAAAAAGCGTTTGAAGTGTCAAGTACAGTGACAACTATAAAAATCCTAACTTACCATTAATCTGCAATATTAAGACTAAAACAAATTTCACAACGAAAATAAATACACTAGTTTTTTTTTCAAACTTGTTCGGTTACTTTTAATCATACTTTTTGGTGAAAGATCTTAGGGTACGTCGAAGAACACAATAAGGGTCGTTTAGCGCTCAAAAATTTCTGCTTTTCTTACTGCTGTATCTATCTATCTATCTCCAAAGAATTCCCTTAATCGGCCTGAAAAGCAGAAGATTGGGGAATAATTTGCTAAACATCATATTTCTAACACATAAATAATGAGAAGGGTATATTGTTAGATCTGTAAAAATATTCTTAGCCAGCTACGATAATAAGCCAGATAAATAAAATCAAACATTTATAAGTTTTGTTATCTGTTAATTTTTTTTTTTTTTTTTTTTATATGATCAAAAATTATGTTTAATAAAATGTTTTTTTAGGAAGAACAACTAGACCAAGTTCGAGAACTACTTTTTAAGGATAACCGTGTCAAAATTGGTGAGGATGCCAAAGAAAAATTATCATTCCTAAATAAAAAACGGAGCCTTGATGGTAATGGTTATGCTGGCAAACCCCTAACTGCCATCCAAGAAATAAATTCGACAGGTGCATATATATTTTATTTTTTATTAAGGTAGTTCACTTGGGCAGTCGTGTACAAAATTATTGCCTTATAGTAAGTTAACCCCGGCCCGTCCTCAATTCAATACCACAATCTCGGATGGACATCTTTTATTTTCGTCTCTTCCATGCCATCCGCGCCGAACTCACACATCTCTGTCTAACAAAAATTGATCGTTGAACGGGCCAGGGTTCGTACCAGGACGCATCATTATATTTTTTCCTATTTTATACCTAAAGCCCAAAATTTCTGTCAGTGACTCATTTAATACCGGCCACCCAACCGATGAAGCGGCTAAATAAAAATCTAACACTAGTAAATGATTTTTAAGCCTATGATATACTTTTCCGCTCAAATAATGGTGAACCGGCCAAAAGTTTCATCGCCACGTTGTCATAATTCGCGAGAATAAGTTACCAGCCAGCGATCGCATTTAAAATAGCACGCCAAAATTTATTGAAATCATTGTTTATCGAAGACAATAAATGTGGCAAACACATCCTTTAGTTTACAATTGAACAGACTAAAATAAGTTATAGACAGGTTTTTGTGCTGTTCAATGATTTTATTTAGTTATTATTGATTATGGACAGATTTTGTAAGTTTAAATTTTTATTGCTATACAGGGTATTTTCTAAATATTGTAAATTTCTAGTTTTAGTAGTATATAGATATTGTTTTGTGCCAATTTTATTATAGCTTAACATATTTAGTGTATATAATTGTATATAAAGATTTAGTGTTGTTAAGTCTTTTAATTCAGTAAACTATGAATTTTAACCAACCTTCAACTAGTAATTCGCCTACAAAAAAAAAATAGTTAACGTTAAAAAAACCCAATAATGGTTAAAAATTGTTTACCATGGATTGGGAACAATTAACCACTTTGATGCTGAAGAGATATGTGCAACTTTAACAAAAGTTTTTTCGCGTACGGTATTCAGAGTTTTAAAAGGCAAATAAACAATATTAGTTATTATTTGAATAACTGGAAAATGCGATTTTTTTGCTATTTTTTGCACACTTCCTACTTTCCGATTGTTAAACATGAATCAGAAGTTGTTTTTTTGGCCCTCTTTTATAGTATTTCAAAAGAATAATAATTAAATTTTTTAATTATATTTTTCGACATATTTCTTTAAATTCTGTCATTTGCAGGAAAACATATTTAAAAAACTCATACTATTTTAATATTTAAAAAAAATCACTCAAAAATCGGAAAAAAACCTTAATTTTCAATAAAAAGTAGGTAAAACGTTTAAGCCGAATTCAACTCGAAATTCTAAATGTTGACCCGCAAGTTGTAATAGTTTTCTTTATGACATTGTTATAAGGTATGGGACTTGCGCTGGCCGCTTGTTTGTTTACAAATATCCACTAAATATGGAAAACGATAATTTCAGGGCTTTCGTGTTCCTTTATAGTTAATATATTTGAGAAGCAATGCGGTTGCAAATTATTAAAAGGGGTATTTAATATTTTATTTTATTTTCGTCTTTTTTAATTTATGTTAAGACAAAAATTTTATTATTTTTTCATGTAGCAAAATAAAATTTGGGGAAGGTAAAATGAAAGAAAAAATGTTTTTTTTTGGAAAAAACTATGAGAAATCCCAAAAAAAAACTTAAATTTGTGTTCTATGACCTCAAAATAGGAGGTGTGAAAAAATTTTGCAAAAATTTACAATTTTCATTAGTCCGAATAATAACCAAAATAATAAGGTTGTTACTAATTTAAAGGGTTGATTAAAATTTAGAAAATAACTTTTGCTTGTAAAAAATTTTTCATAATTTGAAGAAATTTTATCATTTATTTTCTAAAATGCACACGCCATTGGAATTGATTCGACGCCGCACAACCCGGGGCACTCTAAAGGCAAGCGATGCGTCATTGACAGAAATTTTGGAGTTGAGGTATAGTTAAATTCGTGATGCAGTATTTTAAATGGAGCCCAAACGACCATGCCCACTTTAAATGGGTTGTTGGCGACCGGTGAAATTTTAACAATTTTTATTATTGCACCAAAACTCTAAACCTACAGGGTGAGCCGCTAGAGCTAGGTATAATATGTGTCTTGCTAATTTAAAAAATATGGTTTGCTATTTTTTAATGCAGTAACTAATACTAAAACTTTTCATATTTATTGTTTATATTAACTTATTTTACTTATAAAGTGCTATTGGGTAAAATAAAAATACAGTGTAACTTAGAAAACCAATTGTTTAACGCCATATAAAAATATAAATAGGTATCCTTTTTGAGGATTAAGCTAACCGGGGTGGGGGAAAGGACGGGGACGGGGGCGGAGACTAACAAACCCCACTACCACAATTTTCATATCCGTATTAAAAAAATTGTATTTTATTTGGTTCTTCCAAATTCGGGTATCGATGCGATGTTGTTTCCGATTGCAAGCCTACAGGAGATAACGTTTTTGGCCCATTTTTCAGTTAAATGACATAAATTATACACCATTTTAAAAGTAAGGAAATAATCTATGCCTCTGCTGTAACGGATTTTTGAAAAATGAGTCGAGTTAAAGAAAATGGTATCTAATCATAACCCCATTTTAAGGTGACTTTCACTCAAGGAAATATTAAAAACTAAACAAATTTTAAAAAAAAAAATATTACAGCAGAAGCTAGATTTAAGTTTGGCTTTCATATATTTTTTTTAAAAATTATCGATAACTTATACCGTTTTTGAAAAAAAAATTATGGCCGAACCCCAAATTGGATCCAATTTGAGCGGCGCAATGGCCCCTTTTAAATAATCTGTAATATTACTCTTAGAAAATAAAAATTAAGTCAAAATAACTTACACATGTGGGTTTTTTTTAAATAATCTTTTAAAATTTAACTATTTTAATAAATTGCTGACAAAAAAAACCGTTTAAAAAAAAAAAAAAATTTTTTTAAAAAAAATGGATTATTTATTTTAGCAAAGAAGTAACTTTAAACCATATTTAAAAAATCCGCACAGCAGGGGCATAATTTTTTCCCCTTTTCTTTAAAATGGTGTATAATTTATGTCATTTAAGTAAAAAAACATAGAAAATAAGAAAAAGGGGGATAAAAACCCCCATTCATAAATTGACTTTGTTGTATATCAAACATTCATAATTTTAAAAAAAAGGGTTTGAAAAAAAATTCCCTGCAGGCAACGTCGCAAATGTTTAGCAGCGCAAAAATGGCGGGCCCCGTGGCGTAGTTCGTTTCCAAAAATTTTTTATCTATAGAAAATTACTAAAATATACTTTTTTTGTATATTATCCAAAAAAAGCTTTTTTTTGAGACTCAGTCCAAATAAAATGCCATTACAACTTTTTTTGGGGTGTTTGAAGGGAAAGTGCAAATTTAAAAAAAACCTATTGGTTCAATATAATAATTAAACTTTATTAAAAAAAAAGCGACACTTCTGCTGGCATTGTTAACCGTTAACCATACATAATAAAAAAACTTAAATCTGTTTTTTTTAAATTTATCGCAATTGTCCGTGTGTTTATATTCAACCTATCCACCGATTTTTATAGATTTACTTTTTTTGTCAAAAAAGGGAAAAACAGATCATCTGTTAATTTCCCCTAAAGATCAAACCCCATACAATACCATTTTTTTTAAAAGTGAGAGGGAGGGAAAATTTAAAAGACCAAAAAAAGTTAAGTTTTAGTACAAATATCAAAATATTAAATTGGGGGTTTTTTGGAATATTAAAATTTGGGGTTTGGTTTTTTTAAAAGAAAAAACTTTTAGGACCCTTTCTTTTTGAATAAATTTCATTTTTTTAAATTAAATGGGGATTTTTCTTTATTTTTTAATGTTTTTTGGGTTACTTTTGAAAAAGGAAAAAGGGGGGAAAAAATTTCACTGTTTTTGCATATAATTTTTTTGTATTCAGTAACAATA
Organism: Listronotus oregonensis; assembly: GCA_019359885.1. Taxonomy (NCBI): domain Eukaryota; kingdom Metazoa; phylum Arthropoda; class Insecta; order Coleoptera; family Curculionidae; genus Listronotus; species Listronotus oregonensis. Next base: position 43,999 of record JAHBCN010002714.1, read on the forward strand.
TTAAAGCATTCTTAACTAATTCCCAAAAATATTTTCTACATTTATATACATTTATATTATATTATAAGATTTTGGCAATTTGTGGTAACTTATATTCTTTTAAACCAAGTAGGAAAAACCAAATTTTTTTTTTCAGGGGCCCAAAAGAAAACCTTAAAACAAATTTTATAATTGAAGTTCATATGCCCATATTTAATCTAATAAAAAAATTTATAACAAAAACCCATTCCTTGGTGGTTTTCTTTTTTCAACATTATAAAAAAATTAAACAATTTTTTTTGTTAGTTATTAATCAAATTTTATGCTAAAATAAGTAAACAATCTTGTTATTTTACCAAAAATATAACATAAAAAGGGATTTTGGAACAAAATGGGAATTTGTTCCCAGGTATTCACGAAGGAAAATTTTAAATTTTATTAAAAAAAAGTTTAAACTTCCTGTTTAAAAAAAGTTTTTGGTTTTCAGAATCCATTTTTTCACAACCCTTTTTTTTATTTTTTTTTTAAAAAAATAATTTTCTTTTCAATAATTTTAAAAAAATCCCCCCCATAACCGAACTTTTTTAAAAAAAAACAAATTTTTTTTTTGGAAAGGCTTAGTTTAAAAAATTTCAAAAACCCCTCAAAACAAAATTTAAAAAAATTTAACCCCCAGCTGAAGACGGGGGTTTCGGAGTACGTAAAAAATTTTTTGATTTATTTTGAGAATAATTTTAAAAAAGCAAAATAAAAATCAATTAAAAACATATTTCTGTCGCTGCTACTAAGTTATTGCATAACGACATGTTATGATCTATGATCTCTTTAGAATTTGAAAAGGAAATATTAATAAAGCAATATCCTAAAAATTCGCCAATAAAGGACAATTGGAAAGGGGTGCATGTGTATCAAGCACGTTTGACCATCAGTGGTCTAGAGAAGTAGACACTATGTCAATGTTTGATTGCTTTTAATTGTAAACAGTTTTATCTCCCTTTGCTTATCTATGGTGAAAAATAGTTACTGAAAAACGTTTCTCCTTTGTAGGCTTGCAATCGGAAACAACATCGCATCGATACACCGAATTTGGAAGAACCTAAATAAAATATAATATTTTTAATGCGGCTATACGAAAATTGTGGTAGTGGGAGTTTGTTAGTCTCCGCCCACCGTCTCCGCGTCCTTTCGCCCGACCCCTAAGGTGTAGCGTAAATGCACTCTTAAATAGCAAATATATGCCCGAAGATAAACGGCAAACACTACTGAATGTTTATAATCAAATTATTGACATAGTAGAACGGTCACTAAGCCAAGTGACAGTATATACGAGGTTCTGTATAATAGTATCTAAAGATAAAAAAATTAATAATCTTTTATAAATAAATGTATAGGTGACGTCATTATAGAGATAATCATTAATTGTATGTGGTGATTTCCACAATCCTTAATATCTCGAAAACTGTAACAGCTATGGAAAAATGTTATATAACCAAAAATTAAGGTTATGACATTAAAAAAAGTTTTACCAAAGTTTTTGATTGAAGAAATATTAAAGTTAAAAACTTAAGTTATATCTTAAAATAGTCTTAAAAATTTGAATTTTTATTATAAGTCAAAAAGTATTAGATTTATACAAAAAAGTTATATAACTTAAACTAAAGATCTTGTAAGAATACATAATTTTGGCTAAATACAATTTCATACGACTTTTATAGTTTTTAAGATATTGAAATTTAAAACAAAATTAATAATATTTCAAAAACTAGAGAAAAAAATATAATATTAAAAATAAAGCTCCTAAAATTGTCAATATAAAAAGTTACATAAACATTTTGATGCAATAAATAATAAAGGAGATATAAACAATTGATTTTGATCAAAAATTTTATTCCAAAATAGTAAGAAAAATATACGTTTTTTAAATAATCTAATTTTTCTCTTTTTTTATTTAAATTATTTATTTTATTTATTTTAAACCCATATTTTTTGAAATCAAAAAATGTAATAAAAATATTATTTAGAATTTGGAATATTATTTTTTGGCTTACCCTGTATTTTTATTTACCCTTATAACACTTTGTAAGTTAAACAAATTAATCTACAGAAAAAAAATGTAAACGTTTTTGTATTATTTACTAATTAAATACAGGTATAGTCTCTCTCAAAGAATATCGTTATGGCTTTTGACGGACCATACCCCAATAAACCTTTAACGATTTTATTACCTATTGTTATTGGGTAAACCATTGTTCATAAGGGCAGGGTGGCCAGGTATTTCTTGAGTATTAACCATTAGGCATATAAATATTTTGGCTAATATTTTAGTGGCAGTGTTGAATAACCGTTTTTACTGTGCGTTTCGAAAGTTGTTTTACAGAATATAACTATGTCGCGTCGAAATCATTTGTCATTAGATGCAAAACAGGTTGTGAAAAAAAGTGTATGAAACTTTAATCAGTAGAGGTCTAATTAAACAAGAAGGTTTAAAAGAAACCTGTCTACTTACAAAAACTCCAATATCATCGATAAGGGATATTATTATTAGTGAAGAATTGAACAAAGAAAAACGTAGTGATTTTCAATCTCACCGTATAGACAATAGTGATCAGGACCTAATAACGAAGAAAATATATTGTCTTTATGAAAGCGAGTTATTCCTACTTTGGATAAATTGAAAAGAAGCTAGACGAAGACGAAACCAAAATAAATATTAGCCGTACACCCTCCATAGAGTTGTTGTAAAATGGGATTTAAATACTGCAAAATAGACAAAAGACAAGTAGTAATGGAATCGCACAGATTACGCACTTGGAGATTTAATTACCTTCAAGCAATTAAAAGATAAGGTTAGAAAACAGATCCATAATTTACTTGATTAAACATGGTTCGATACACACGACACAGTATCCAAAGGATGGGTTGATGCCAGTCAAAAGTGTCAGACAAAGCACTTTCAAATAAAGGAAAACGCATTACCATAATACACGCTGGTTCAGAAGACGATTTGTCCCAAACTGCTTGCTGTTGTCTGCAAAGAATATTAAGGATTCTAGCTTGGATTATCATGAGGATACAAGTGCAGAACTTTTGAAAACTGGTTTCAAAATTATCTTTTAAAAATATTCCAAACAACAGTGTTATTATCATGGATAACGCAAGCTACCACAGTCGTCTGCTACACAAAGCACCAGCTTCATCAAGTTCAAAAACTGAAATCCAGGAATATTTGTTAGAAAATAATATTTATTTTAAATTCAGTTACAAAAAAGCGCAACTTTTAAAAGTCCTAAATTCATATGCAATTAAAAAACAATATGTATGTGATAATTTGGCTGAGCAGACTGGGCATAGTGTCTTACATCTTCCTCCGTATCATTGTATGTTTAACCCCATAGAGCATTTGCGGAGCCAAGTAAAATCAAAGATCAGAGCAGAAAATGTTACACCTACTTTAAGTCCCAGTATTATAAATTTGATAAAAAATGTCATTACTAACATACCAGTTGAGAGCTGGAAAAATTCACTACAGCACATTATAAAGATTGAGGACTCTTACATTTCTATCCAAAACAACATAAATCCTACTGTAATTAATCTCAATGATGACTCTGATAGTGAAACAGAATTAGATTTAGATATTTAGATTAAAAATGTAATTATGTATAGATAATGCAGTTATAAATTTATTAAAACTTTGCATATATTTAATTTTAAGATTATACTTATCTAAATAAACAATAAATTATAAATCTTTATATTATTAAAGTCCGTCCCTAATGTTCTGTCCTTTAATACCTACCGATCCGCAGTTTTATTGCTGTCGGCAGGTATAATCCATAAATGAAGGCAAGAGCTAACACGGTATACTTTGAGACAAGACATTTGGTGCAATAATTAAAATTGCTTCTTTTGAGGTCCTTAACAACATATTAAAATTTGGTTAATTTTCACCAGTCGCCAAAAACCAATTTAAAGTGCGCAGGGACCTTTAGCGCTGTTCCAAATAAGATCGAATATGCTTCACCAAAAGTTAGAGGCTCCCAATGCTTAAAAATATTATTTTTGTAGCAGACTATACACACAACACATGAGGTCTATTCGTTATTCAGTTATATTTTACAATATTTAACACTTTTTGGACCAACCTAGTCCTAAAATACACCTACCATAAGGGCGATTACGTAAAAAAAGAATAAAATAGTGTATACTATTTCTTAATACAAACAGATCTAGTAAACTTTAAAAATCAATATCTTTAAAAAAAACAATCAGAAAATTTTTTTTTTTTTTAATTTTCTAATACTTTGATTTATATTGCATACTCTATGCATACTGCATAGAGATACCCCGTGATCACGAGCTTTTTGACAGTGTTGACACATGAAACGCTTTATATTCAGGGACTCGGCTAAAAAATTACATTTTAATGTAATAATTTAGGGTCTTTTTTAATACGTCCCCGCATTTTTACGTTTGAAATATAATTGGGGAAAATAAAAAGCCGCTTTGCTAACCAGAACTAACCATGACCGGCTAGAACTTAGGGCTTTTGAATTTGTCTAAATTATTTGTAGAAGTTATAAACAAAATTTTAACAACATATTAGAAAAAACCCGGGTTATATACACCGTGTTCCAAATTAAGTCGGCACTATTGGTAACTTTTTTATTATAAGAGATACAAGTTAGGTTAAATTAGCAAGGTTGTGTACATTTTTACGCTGATTACAATAACGATAATAAAAAACAAATGAACATCAGATTTACAAGTTATTCACAAAAATATACTTTTTTTTAAATGCAACACCCTGTATTTGTTAAGTTAATTCGAAAAAGAATGTAATTTTCTATATAATTAGTTATTTAATTTTTTTTCCTAAAATGAGAAATAGCGGAGTTATTTCAATTTAAATGTATTTTTCCATAACTGGACGCAGGCAGCCATGGAATTCTTAAAATGGCATTTTTTGTACAAATTATCGTAGTATGCTATTACAAAAAAAAAAAAAACAAAAGATAACATGTGTATCCGCCATGATGTTTTAGTGACAGCTAGTAAATCATAAGGCAACAGTTCATTTATGCTACTGTTGTTTAAAATGTTGTCATTTGGAAAAGTTTGATATGCCAAACGGAAGATATTTTTTACTCCTTTATCGAAAGTTTCAATCAAACAAAAGTGTTTCTTAAGCGTAGAAATTAGAAAACCTCTATAATTAATCAACGAACAAAAATTATTGTTTTGGCATATTTTAAAGTTTATCGTGAAAATTCCACAAGAGACTATAGGTCAGATCTTGATCTATGCTAAGGAACCATTAATAAAATAAAAAAAAACATAATTATGTACCCCACAAATACAGAACCACACAAACTTTGTTGCCAGGTAGTTTCAAAAGGCGTATAAACTTTTGCTAATGGTTTGTAAATGCTGCTATAGAAAATCCAAACTTTTTACGATTAATTCTTTGGAGCAATGAAACTAATTTTAGTAATAGATGCATGTTTAACCGAAAGAACCAACATTATTGGAGCATTGCAATCTCCTGCGCCATCATCCTTTCAACCCACAAAGATGTTTTTGCTTAAACGTATGGTGCTGCCCCATTGGATCAAAAATTGTTGAACCTGTGTTTTATAAAGGATCTTTAACAGGCAAACAATATCTGAATTTACTAAGAAATGTGTTGGAGAATTTTTTGGATGATGCCAATATAGCTATTATTAGCATAATGTATTTTATTAATGTTACTTAGTTATGTGTTAATATTTAAAAAACAACTGAAACTACGATGTTTATTATTTACCCAAGTAATTAGAAGATTTGACAAATTATATACTTTATTTAAATTTAGTTTCTGTCATAGCGTACTACGATATAATTTGTACAAAGATTGCGATTTTAAGAATTCCATGGCTGCCTGCGTCCACTTACGGAAAATTTATTTAAATTGAAATAACTCTGCTATTTATCATCTTAGAAAAAAAATGTTAATAACTAATTGTATAGAAAATTACATTCTCTATCAAATTAACGTAACAAATACAGGGTTCGCATTTAAAAAAGATATTTTTGTGAATAACTCGTATTTGTATTGTATTTAATAAACGGGTCCTTGGCTCTAGTGTAGCCCTCCTTCATTAATTAAAGAGATCTTTTTGTGAATACCCTCGTTGTTTAGTGCCGGTAATTCCTATACCTTTAGCAAAGTTCAGGATACTACGCGGTGCTAATAATAACTCTAGAGTAGGATATACCTTCGGAGGATTTAAGCCGTTGTCGGGTCAGTTCTCTGCATTCACAGAGAATGTGTTCCCAGTTTCGTTTGTCCCGTGACAAAACCGACATTGTTCATCCTCAGTCTTTCCATTTTTTTAGGTGATACCTCCAAGATGTTCTGTTAGGAAGTCGGTAACCAGTTTAAGTTCATTTTTTGGCCAGTAGCCTTTGTGTACTTAGGTGAATCAAAAATAAATATTTTCGCCTGCCTTTGTCCTGGGATGTTGTTCCAGTAAGTCACTTTTTGACTTTTTTCCAGTGTCTGAGTTCCTCGGAGGTGGCCTCTAGTGGTGCCACAGAAAGGCTCAGGTCCATAGAATGGTCTCTTGCTCCTTCCTTGGCAGTTGATCGGCAATTTCATTGCCCTCCACCCCCTTTTCCGGTACCCACTCCGAGTAACCTGTTTGTTTGGCCAGTTGGTTTAGTGATTGTCGGCATTCCCAGGCTAGCTTTGAGTTAAAAGAGCATGAAGTCAATCCCTTCAAAGCAGCCTGGCTGTCCGATTTATATGGTTGCCCTCGTAGACCTTTTTGGCAATTCAAAGGCAAATATCAATTGCATGGATTTCAGCTTGGAAGATGGAGGGAGCCTGAATAACTCGTAAATCTGATGTTCATTTGTTTTTCTATTATCGTCATTGTAATCAGCGTAAAAATGTACACAACTTTGCTAATTTAACCTAACTTGTATCTCTTATAATAAAAAAGTTAGCAATAGTGCCGACTTAATTATGAACACGGTGTATTAAAAAAAATATAACTTCTACCCTATCAAAAATTATAAAAAATTTGTTAATAACTTCTATGTAGGGATAATTTAGACAAGTTCTAGTCGGTCATGGTTAGTTTTGGTTAGCAAAGCGGCTTTTTATTTTCCCCAATTATTTATCAGACGTAAAAATGCGGAGACGTATTAGAAAAGACCCATGATTTGCTTTTTTTACATTAAATGCAATATTTAGAAAAAGTCTACTTTTTAAATAACGCGCCTAGTTTCTGTATAATTATAATAAAGCATGTCTCATGTGTCAACACTGTCAAGAAGCTCGTGATCACGGGGTATCTCTAGACGCGAGTTGTTGCATTAGTTTTTTAAAAATATCGTAAGAACCGTTTATGAGATATTCCAAAATGAATGCATGGCTTTCATACATGACAGATAGGGACAATGTTAATTATGCACAATTCGATTGTTAATATCTCTCTTCACAGACAATAAATAATTCCATTTTTTTAATTAGATAAAAGACACCTTTATTAACCCTATATTTCAATTTTATACAATTCTTATAGTACAGTGGATGGGAAGAAAAAAGGTGTTTGACCTCCGGATTTTTTTGTACAGTTTTAATTTTTATGAAAATTTGGAATTAAGTTGCTTTCACTCTATAGATCAAAGTTTATATATGCTTAGGGTGTGCTTTTTATTTTTTGGGGGTAAAAACCATCCCTTATTCTAAAAATTAAAAAACCATAGAAATAGACCTTATGTAAATTAAAATCATAGCTAAATATGTAGAATTAATCTATTTTTATGTTGTGAGTTATATCTAACATTGTATTTGTACGTGTCAACCCTTAAAAATTACCCTTAATAACGAAATTACAAAAAAAATTGTTTTTTTTTCATTTTAAAATTATTTAATGACGCCTTTATTGTAGAAAAAATATATCTTACCAGTTTACTGTATAATAAATATTTAACTACCATAACTCAACCTTTAAATCACCACCCCTTATGGGATTTACAATTTTTTTTTAAATTAAAACGATTTGATGATACATAATTATAGTCCCGGAAATAAAGCTAAAAAATGCCAAAACCTCGCAATTTTTTTGTTCTGCATCGATTTGCATAAAATTTTGGAATTAGGCGCCTCTAACCCTCTACTTCAAATCCTATTTCATGGTGATGTGCGCTGTTTGTTTTTTAAGGGTAAAAACTACCCCTAATTGTCAAAACTTATAGAATAACATTTTAAATCTTAAGATGGGTAAAAGTTGGTTTGGATTAGTTGATTAATGATTGTTTCATGCTTCGGAATACAATTTTAAAATATTTTAACCCTTAAAAGTCAACCCTTGTTAGAGCTTAAAATAAAAAAATATATTTACCCTAAAAAAATTATTAATTTACCATAGTGATTTAATTTTAGAATGCTGTTGCCTAAAATATGTACTAATTTCATTTCGCAACCTTTCGACCCTATAAATCAACCCTTATTATAGCATAATTGAAAAAAAAAAGATTTATTCCCAAAAAATTAATAGCTTGACAGATTCAATAATTAAAAATATTACTGCCTGAAATATTACCAATTTCATTCTTTTGCAAATTTAAAAACAATTCTTATAAACAAATATAATAGATATAAATAGAAAAAAAATGTAGAATTACATTCTTTTTCTACCAGTAAATAGTATAAAGTATACCGGTTTTATAGAATATTATGCTTCGAAGTGGGCTATTCAAATTTTTCGAAAAAAAAGTTGATTGTTTTGCTTCTTTAGTTTTAATGATAGAAAGTTTTTTTAAAAATAATTTTGTAGGGTTTTTGAAGAGCTACAAGGCTATGTAAATTAAATCCTTTTTAATCCCTTAGTTTTAAAATGGGATGAATTTAAAGGGCTAGAATAAGGTGGTGCTTTCTCGTAAATAGAGGCTTTAAACGGCCTTATCTGGCCAAATATTTATTGTACAAAAAATCAATGAAAAGTCTTTGCTATCAAAAAAGCTATAATTCGGTACTCCAGCATTTTTTTCGTATCTTCAGTATTGTTGAGTTATTTTTAAATGAAAACCTATTTTTACGAAATTGCGAAAAATCGTTTTTTCACTCTAAGCTCGAATTTTTATTAAATTAAGCATTTTAATTTGGTTAAACTTATAAGGATGTATTTAATAATACATATATAAAAAGAATTGCAGAAGGATACAGATGTATTTTAATTAAAAGGGGAATTAGGGGGTTGTATTTAATAATCTCTTCGTAGAAAAAAGTATAGACCGACCTTAATTTTATCATAGCTCGCTCAATTTTCATGCTAACAACTCTTTTTTTGTTTTTAAAAGAAATGTTTTATTATATACTTTAAAAAATACTTTATATGTTTTCCTTGAAAAACGCAAACTTTGCCCGCTATTTGACTTTAAATCTTTAAAATTTACCATTTGACGAACAAAAGCTAACCATTAACAAGCCGTAGCTCGGTCTGTAATAGTTGTAGAGATTATTTAAAAACATTTTTTTCTAGTTTTTTTGTAAGCTACAATTTTGCTTTTCATAGTTTTTTTGATAAAATGCATATTTTTAGATTAATTCCTGAAAATCCCATTAAAAACGTCGATTTTTTCGTCAAAAACTTTTACTTTCAATCGCAATAACTCAAAAAATATTAGTTTTACGAAAAAAATGTATGGAACATTTTGAACTTTCTTTATCGATTTCTGTAGTTTAAATGTAATATAAAATTTCAACCCCCAAGATGGGGTGGCAACCACCCAGGATAAAAGCACACCTCGGCATGATATAAACTTTGTTCCTTGGGCTATTGCCTACCTTCTGTGAAAATTTTAGGTAAATCCATACTGGACAAAAAAATTCCTAGCGAAAATGCCTCATTTCCTGTACTATTAGGAAAAGCTGTTTTACAAGTAAACCTCAAAGTACAACTGCTCAACTAAGTTCTAATTTCAGTAGCAACTAAATTTGGTTTAAATCTTAAATACCATGTGTAATTTAAGTTAATGTTATTTAAATTATGTATCAACACAAATTTGCTTATAAATATTCTGATATGCTATTTTTAACAAATTTAAAATAGAAAACCCTTCATAAACATTAAAATGTTATTTCTCCTATTCTATTTACTTCAATTATGCACAATTTTATTTGTATTAGGTTCTGTGCTCTCCGACTTTAGTGTGTCCCGTTCAGAGGACGATTTGGATGTGTCCAGACACATGAGACCGGGCCGAGAGTGGAAAAAACACAGAGCTAGTACGGGCGTTGACCCGGAACCGGCAACAAAGAAACGGCGGTCATCGAGCAAAATAATTGAAGTGAGTTAAATTTACTTTTTTAACTGTTTCCTGTGTAAGCATATACAGGGATGCGCAAAAGTCCGGAATAAAATTAATATCTTTTTAACCAGTAACTTAGGAAAAAAAGGCTGAAACACGTCAATTGATTTTAAATTGTACGCATTTTTGGGCAATAAAATGAAATATTTTTTTCAACCCCTTAGCTGCAACCCTCCCCAACTTTTTTTTCAAATGCAAACCTATGTCGTGTATGGGCTCATTGAAAAGCTCGTAAAAATGGAATCTGACCATACCCTTTCTTTTTTTATTTTAAACTTATGTGGTTACCACGAAATGAAAAAACTCTTTTAAAAACAAAAAAGTTGGGAAAAACCTACTTAGTGCTATCTACGGGTGAATTAACGTAACAGATGCTGAAAATGCCCTCCACCCTCTACTTGGCAGGCTCCTAGGCGATGGTAAACCCGTCTACGGAATTCCGAATGGCCTCAGCCGGTATGTTATGTGATTCCACTCTAATTCCTGTATTTTAGATCTTCAATATTAGCCGCCTATTTTGATAAACCTTGTCTTTCAGATATCCCCAAAAAAAATAATCTAATGGCGTTGAGTCTGGAGATAGTGGCGGTCATTCAATTGTACCACGTGGTCCAAACCAGCGTCCTGCAAATATTTCATCGAGATATTCTCTGACGTTAATACAAAAATGTGGGGGAGCGCCGTCCTGTTGGAACCAAAGTGTTTCAGTGGGGATATCTGGATCTGCTTCATTGGGAAACATAACAGCTAAAGCAGGCACTAATTCAAAGCGTAAAAAGTCTAAGTAGCGTGCAGCTGTAAGGTTTCCCTCAAAAGTATGGCCCTAATATTCTGTTGTTGATGATGCCTGCCCATACATTTAATTTCTGAGGACGCTGCGTATGAGCTTCGCATATCCAGTGTGGATTTTCCTGACTCCAGAATCGATAATTGTGCCTGTTAACTACTCCATTTAAATAAAAAGTAGCTTCGTCCGAAAAGAGTATGTTCAGGAAACCCATTATTCTCGCACTTCGCCTCATTATTTCCTCACAAAATTGCAAACGCCTGTCATAGTCATCTTCAAGAGCTCTTGGACAAGATATACCTTATATGGGTGGTATTTTTCTGTTTTCAAAAACCTCCCAATCGTACGTCTAGACGCATGATTGTTTTGGGCTAAAAACCGTTGACAAATGTGGATCTTCCTGCATGTCCAATTTTTGATCTTCGTCTAAAACATGTGGCCGGCCACTTCTGGGCAAGTCCTTCACTGTACCATGTTCTTCAAATTTGTGTAAGATCTTACTCACAGTAGCCTGGGAAATGTGATTTTCCGGATATTTTGCATTAAATAAAGTACACACTTCACTTTGACTCCGCAATCTATCCCCACATCCCAACAATATCAAGACTTCGATACGCTGCCTCTCTGACAATACCATTTTTGTTTGGCAAATTAAAAAAAGAACACTTTGAAGGTACACAATTAATAAACTAAACAGATTTCAATTTTACCTAGAAATGCCACAATTTTAAAACTGAGTCAAAAAATTTTTTCTTATCAGGGCATTAAATTTGGTACAAAAAATTTAACAACCTTTTTCTCTTTTTGAAGTACACTGCTCAACAATTGCTTGGGATTATAACTAATTTCATGTGTAATTTTTTTCTAAAAAAATAAATTCCTGATGCTAGATTACGTTATCAGTTTTACACATAATCAATAAAATTTGTTGTGCTGCCTGCCCAGGTTGGTCTGTCCTTAAAATTTGTAAACTTTTAGAAACTAGGTACTGATGATCCTTAGCAATTGTTGAGCAGCGTACATCATTAATGCTGAATGCCACTTTATTTGTTTATTTGCAACGTTAATTCACCCGTAGATAGCACTAAGTAGGTATTTCTAACTTTTTAAAAGAGTTTTTTCTCATTTCCTGGTAACCACATAAGTTTAAAAAAAGAAAGGTTATGGTCAGATTCCATTTTTTACGAGCTTTTCAATGAGCCCATACACGACATAGGTTTGCATTTGAAAAAAAAGTTGGGGAGGGTTGCAGCTAAGGGTTGAAAAAAATATTTCATTTTATTGCCAAAAAATGCGTACAATTTAAAATCAATTGACGTGTTTCAGCGTTTTTTTCCTAAGTTACTGGTTAAAAAGATATTAATTTTATTCCGGACTTTTGCGCATCCCTGTATTTTTGATTTCATAAACTACTCAAAACGAAAAAGGAGCCACTTGAAAAAATTTAAATCATTTTTTGTGTAATAGTTTTTTGTAAAAGTTATCTTTTTCTCCTTTATTTGTGAAAGACTTCTGTTAAAATTGTAAATGTCTTAAACCTGTCGGATGTGTTATTTAGAAAAAAATGCAAATTGCAATAAGTCAATAAATATTGATTTTATTTTTTTCAACTGTAAATAAGGCAATATGTTAAAACTATTCTTAGTAATGAGTATGCCCTCCTCTGGCTCTGATAACTTTAGCACAACGACTGGGCATACTCTCAATGAAGTTTCTGATCAACTCCTGGGGTAGTTGTTCCCATTCTTGAATAAGAATTTCTTCAAGTTGGTGGATGGTTTGTATAGGCTGCCGCTCCAATGTATCCCACAGATGTTCGATGGGATTGAGATCTGGACTGTTAGCCGGCCATTCCATAACTTCAATATTATGGTCATTTAAAAAAGTTGCTGTTATCCTAGCCACGTGTGGCCTAGCATTATCATGTTGTAAAATGAAATCTGCTCCTATATTATCCGCAAAAGGAATCACGTGTGGTGTTAAAATTTGTTCTAAGTAACGTAATGCCGTTAAGGAACCGTTTGCAATAACCACTAAGTCGGTGCGCCCATTTGAACATATATACCAGCCCATACCATAATAGACCCTCCGCCAAACCGAACAGTTTCTTGCATAGCTGAGTCCAAATACCGCTCACCTGGTCGTCGCCATACCCGAACTTGTCCATCGTTGTGAAGTAAACAGAATCTGGACTCATCCGTAAACAAAACATTACTCCATTGTGGTATTGTCCAATGACGATGTGCTTCGGCAAAAATTCTTCGAGCTCTTCGATGCTCTGCTGTTAAATGAGGCACTCTAACCGGCCTCCTAGCACGCAACTGAGATTGATGAAGTCTATTACGTACTCTTTGATCAGAAATTCTGGGTCCCGTTGTGGCTGCTAACTGATTTTGAAGCGCTCGTGCAGTATTGGTTCGTTCCCTAATCGCCCACAGACTTAATAAACGGTCTTCTCGAGCTAATGTGGCCCTTTGACCTTGAGGATAGGGCCTTCTTCTGATAATGCCATAAATTAAATACCGAGTCCATGCTCTTTTTATAGCGGCCCGACTCACATTCAGAATTTCTGCGACTCTTCTTCTGGAATAACCTTCCTGAATTACCGTTACGGCCCAAGTGATTTCAATTTCATTTGGGTACACACTACGGCGTATTCCTCTACCTAGCACATCAATATTCATGTTTTCACTGTAAAATTTAAACTAAGACTGATAAAAAAGACGCAAATTTAATATGCCCTGATGAGGAATTCTTAACATTAAAATGTTTAATTTTTTTTCTGAGGATAACAACACAAAAAAGAGTTTTTTACAGCTGTACGAGTAAGGCTGAAATCTACATTGTGATCGTAAAATAATATTTTCGTTCAATTACAAACTATTTGGAATATAAGCTTATGAAGTAGTGGCTTCTTTTTCGTTTTGAGTAGTTTATTTTATACAGAAGGCTCTAAAACAAGAAATCTAAGGATAATTTTTGGCGGTTAAAAAAACATTTTTTCTAATTTTAACAAAAAACTTAATAATTGATAAATACTGGCAAATGGGTATTTGAAATTTTTTTCGTTTATTTCAGGAAGTTGTGATTTTTTTTTATAAAAAATGATATTTATCTAACCTTACAACCCATATTTTTTTGATGTGTATCCTTTGGGTATCAACCTAGAGTACGCTGCGCGATGAAAACGACATGTGACGGCTGCGTAAAATCATGCTTGAAAGCCGTGGGATAGGTGTAAAATTATTTATAAAATTGATTTATTTTTTGTAAATATATTAGTCCGAAAAAAAGGGAAAAAGTTAAAAAAACTGTACAGGGTGATGTTAGGGTAGGAGAATCTCATAAGATTTTGGTGAAATTTGAAAAAAAAAAAAAAAACCCCAAAAAATTTGCTAAATTTTTTCGAGTTTTAAAACGTCCGAGGGGTTTAAAACCCAACACCGTGAAAAGGGGATTTTTATAGTTTTGCCAATAAAAGTATACAAATTTTTTATATTTACGACCATTTCCCCCATTTTTTTTCAATAACGTTTTGTTCTATCTAAAAAAAAGGGTGGGGAGTTCATGTTTTTAAAAAAATTTTCCCGTTTTTTTGACCGATTTTAGCAAACTTCTAAAGGGTTTTTGCCCCGCTTTTTTGGTCTTAATTTTGACCCCGCCGCTAGATGGCGTTAACTAAAAAAATTTTGATTTTTTTTAAAAAAAAAAATTAATGGTTTTAATTTTATATATTTTAAAAATTTTTAAAATTTTAAATGAAAATAATTTATTATCTCCCTTTTTTGAACCGTTGATATTGAAAATTTTTTTTTTGGCACGCCATTTTTTTTTTTTATCAAAAAAAAAACAGGAACCTTTTTAGTTGAAAAAAAAGCCCCTATTTTTGTTAAAAACTTTTTAAAAAAAATAGGTTTCTACTGTTACCTTATAAATCATTGTAAACAGTATGTAAACCTATTTATTTTAATAAAACCGTTTGTCTAACAAAAAAAATTTTTTTTGTTAGCAACTAATAAGCAAAAAACGATTTTTATTTTGTTTGGGGGGCCTTTTTTAATGAAATAAAATTATACTTTGGTCAATATCAACGGTTCAAAAAAGGTAGATAATAAATTCTTTTCATTAAATTATAGAAAATTTATCCTCTTTTAAAATATATAAAATTAATATCCCATTACATTTTTTTTTTTGAAAAAAACTCACAAATTTGCTACCATTTCAGTTAACGCCATCTAGCGGCGACAGAAAGTCAAAATTCAAAACCAATAAGCGTTTTGTAGTGCAAATTATGCTCTTCATATAAGTTTGCTAAAATCGGTCAAAAGAAACGAGGGAAATCTTGGTTTGTTTAAAAACAATTGAACTTCCCCACCGTTTATTTTGATAGATAGAACAAAACATTTTAGACAAAAAATGTAGGAAATGGTCAGAAAATTTGAAAATGATATAATCGATATACTTTCATAAGAAAAAATTCTATAAAAATCCCGTTTTCTACTTGGTGTTGGTTGTAACGCCCTCTAGCGGACGTTTGACAAACTCGAAATAATTTCCACAATTTCTCTTGGCGACTTTTATTTATATTTTTTTCTCAAATCTATACATCAATATCTTATGAGATATGGCCGCTCGCTACCCTTAACTGATCACCCTGTACAGTTTTCCCTTGTGGCGCAATTCGAAAAAAAGTTTATCAACATTAACAGGTGGGAAAGGGCTGAAAAAGGCCCGAAAAGTGGGTTTCCCGCTAATATCTGCCAAAATATGTGAACTGCAAAATTTTTGTTTAGACAAAAAATGCAGATCGCCTTGTAATCTACAAAAATGGTCCTTATATTTTTTCCGAAAAATCTGTAGTTTTCGAGATAACGGGACCCAAAAGTCCCCTCATTTCAGCTGCCGCTCTACCACTAGAATGTCGCTATCTCCATGGATTCACTTATAAGCGGGCGGACGAATTGTTCCATTACTCGGGCAATAATGTACATTTTTAAAATCATTTAAAGTTAATCGGAATGGGAAAACCGATTGCATATAAGTTTGGGTCGATTCTGATTTTTCTAGAATAATAAAAAAAGCGGTCAAATTTGTTTTTTTACAAGATTTCGAGAGTATCTCAGTAATTTATTGATATTTAAAAAAAATGGTTTGTTATTAACATTTCTTTTTTATAATGAGAACTTAGCAAGTGTTTAATGATTCCAGAAAATTTCCTTCACCATCTTTCTTGCGTTTTGATAAAAAATTGTTTTGCCCATCTGCATTTTTTAGTAAGAAACTACTACTACCACATCTATTTAGTGTGGAATGTCATGCATTTTTTGACGGCCGTTTTTGCGAAAAATATTGGTGTTGCGAAAAAAATGGTAAGGACCAAGGAAACTCATTTTTGGGACTTTGGGGGGCCATTTTCAGCGGGTTACCACGTCGGAATCATGATAAACTTTTTCTCACTCGAAAGCATCCGCGAAGACCTAAGAATTGCGCTACAAATGAAAACTGTATAGATTTTTTAGCTTTGGGGACTTTTAAGTCTTCAGTTACTGGACTATATATATAAACCTGGTCAGCACTTTAAATGACTGTTGGATAACATTAGAAATGTCAGAATAACTTTTGGTTAAATCTCCTAGGTGAAAATTAGCGGAATTTATGTCAGTGGGGTGTCATAACTCAAAAACTTGGCCGATAAGTAAAAAATCACCTGACAAACTTACGAGTCTAGGGCTTTTTCAATATACTTAACACTAATATATACCCTTTACTTACTTGAAAGGCTTTATAGTCATTTTCTCTATTCACAATCCCGAAGACTACAAGACCTAAAGTCAGTTTTGCAGACATCCCTTTATTACTTACTCTAGTAAAAACCTTTTTCTTTTTTAAAACTCGCAAATCATTAAAAAAAAAACTTAAGGAAAAGACATGAACAAACGCTACACGGCAAGAAACAAGTAAGTTTTTCTTCTTATTACGTCAAATTCGAAAGTCGTTCGGCTAAGAGGGAAATTTAAATTTAACACCTTTTGGCGGCGTGTATTTATTTAGTTTTTTTTTTTAATAATCAACTAGCAGTTGGAAATGTATCGAATTTGCAGTATTTTTAACTAATTGTTTACATTAAAATCAAGCATTATTTAACGAAAGTTTGACCACAGCGAGTGCTGCAATCGATTCAGCTGTCTCCATCATACACTTCGTTCTCTGCCAATATAAATCCTTGGAATTTCTTATAAAGTAGCAAAAGATAAAATTTTTGGAAATATTTGTCTTGGCCCACTTAATATGTGACGTCCCGTTTCTTTACAGCCTCTTTAATTAAAATTTTAGAATTGTGTTAGTATATTACAAACAGTTTTAAAAATGTGTTTGCTTCAATCACTTTTTGAAAAAGTAACGACGGCAGATTAAATCGTTATGTTCTTTATACTGAACACTAACTGACCTGGCCATACAAAATGTATTACACTAACATGAAGCCTAATATAGTACTTCTTACTAAGGGGTTTAGTATTCTTTAAAAAAAATCACATCTTAAACATTGTCCCGTTCAATAATGCTCTTGCTGATTTTGTAAGATCAAACAAATTTTAGATTGGTCCTGCTGATACAGTAAGAGCAACTACAACTGTTACGGTAAACAAAAAGGGACCTATAACTGCTACATCTGTTATTGAATCTGTTCCTAACACTGATTTTGGTTGTGGTTCGCAGGAGCCCCCAAGTAGTGTAAGTATCTTATTATTGTTTGTCCCCTTGTAGCAAGTAGTGCAAATATATTATTTTCGTTTATCCCCTTATAGCAAATAATGTACATGATGTTTGTCCCCTTGTAGCAGGTAGTGTAAATATCTTATTTTTGTTTGTCCCCTTGTAGCAAATAGTGTACATATCTTATTTTTGTTTGTCCCCTTGTAGCAAGTAGTATAAATATCTTACTTTCGTTTGTCCCTTTGTAGCAAGAAGTGAAAGAATCTTATTTTTGTTGGTCCTCTTGTAGAAAGTAGCATAAATATCTTATTTTCATTTGTCCCCTTGTAGAAAGTAGTGTACATATATTATTTTTGTTTGTCCCCTTGTAGAAAATAGTGTACATATCTTATTTTCGTTTGTACCCTTGTAGCAAGAAGTGAAAGAATCTTATTTTTGTTGTTCCTCTTTTAGAAAGTAGCATAAATATCTTATTTTCATTTGTCCCCTTGTAGAAAGTAGTGTACATATATTATTTTTGTTTGTCCCCTGGTAGCAAATAGTGTACATATCCTATTTTTGTTTGTCCCCTTGTAGCAAGTAGTATAAATATCTTATTTTCGTTTGTCCCCTTGTAGCAAGAAGTGTACATATCCTATTTTTGTTTGTACCCTTGTAGCAAGAAGTGAAAGAATCTTATTTTCGTTTGTCCCCTTGTAGAAAGTAGCATAAATATCTTATTTTCACTTGTCCCCTTGTAGAAAGTACTGTACATATATTATTTTTGTTTGTCCCCTTGTAGCAAGTAGTTTACATATCTTATTTTCGTTTGTCCCCTTGTAGCAAGTAGTTTACATATTTTAATTTCGTTCTTCCCTCCCATATCTTTTTTTTGTTTGTCTACTTGTAGCAAATACTGAAAGTATTTTATTTTCGTTTGTCGGTTTATAGCAGTAAATTCTTCCATTTTTTAAGTATTACTCATTGTAACTAACAATATAGATACATATTTGATGCAACCTGTATAAAATGTTTTTTCTGCTCATTAGGATGACGGAATTGGGTCCACAGCAGCAAGTGCTCCACCGCACCATTTGGTTTTCGAATCGTGGGCAAGAAATGAGAGTCCCAGAAAGACCCCACGTTCCAGTACGCTAAAAGCTGAACATAGGCAACACTCTCTTCAGCAGAAAACTATTGTTTTACCTGATTCTTGCATTTGTTGCCAAAAAAGAATAAGGTAAGTCGCGAGTTTTCTGGTTTAACGGTCTGTTTTTATCTTTGGGGCAGTCCGGAGGCTGTATATATATATATATATATATATATATATATATATATATATATATATATATATATATATATATATATGTAAGTCAGCCTCCGGCCATGTAAATTTTTAGGTTTACTGGAACTCCGATGTCACTGGGCTTCCGGTATACGGAAGCTCAGTAACCCACCATTAAAAAATGTCGGAAATAAATGTAAACATACTTATAAATATTTTCCCGTCAAAATCTCGGGGAGGTCAAGTTGCCTCATTTTTGATAGCCGTTTAAAATTTAGTGCAGGCGCTCACCGCTAAAGTGCGCTGCGGACTTCCTTGTGTATACAATAGTGTTTAAAATACAATGCTTTCAGCGGTTCTTTTGGCCTCCTTTACTTTGGCAACGCCGAAAACAAAGAAATTCTGTTAAAACTTATTAGATCTATTTAATTTTTGAATCCCAAATTACGCAGTTGATGGCAAACGGAGATCATACGCTAAAACAATGTATTCATTTCGCGCGAGAACTAGAAAGATTTTAGCTGCTGTAAAGCCTTCCGAATCGGATAATGAACATGGTGAGTACATTATTTTTTGTGTGTAGTTTGATACTACATAAAAATTTTAATTTCACTTAACCTAACATAAGGTTAAGTGAATTGTTATTATGTAGGTATAAAATAATTTATATAGCAATTTATACTTTTAATTATTAATAATGGTAAAAAAAGTTTGCCTGTCAAACTGTATTAAATTCTACGGGATATTATAAAATATTTTAAAAAGACCGTTTTTCAATATAAATATGTGTTTGTATAGGTCTATACCAAAACTTAATAATAAGAAAAACTAAGATCAGGATATTTTTGGATTAATCCGCCACAAGCAAAACATATTTGGTGTCTGATGACTTTATTATATATTTTGGTTATTTAAAAATAGGCAATATTATCTTGGTATTTTAATATACCGGGTGTTTTAAAATCAGCGCGCCATAGTTTTCTTGTGTGTTGTACACATAAAATAGGACAAATTTTTTTATAAACATGACCAAAAAAATACTTGTAAGAAGGCTCGAGCCCTAATGTTGCTTTTGCCTTTTAAATTGTACAAAATAGTTGCCAAAAAGTGTCAGGGGTTGTCATGATATGTTTTTTTTACATGTTTAAATCTTTTACCCAGAGGCAATACATATTAGGTTGGGCCAAGACAAATCTTTCCACTATTTTTTTATTTGTAAGTTAAGTTCTAGAATTTGGCCATAAATAAAAATTATTAATTATTGGTAAAGGTATACTTGACAAATTAATAGTTTATTTTATGCAGTAAATAAGTGGCTGTTGTTAAGTAATGGCGTAGCATTCAAAGAAATAGCTTATTTTAGGAAAATCCTAATATAAATGGGATTAAGGCAAAATTTTCTTATCAACTAGCATTTTTGAACCCCGAAAAAAATTTTTTGAAAAAATTTTTTGAAAAAAAGATTTTCCTGTTTTCAGATGATAAAAGTTCAACAAATGATGATAAGGACTCGGATTTTAGTTATGTTTCGCCATCAACAAATAGCAGTAACCAAAGCTATTTAAAATATTCCGATATTACATTTGATTTTGATGACTTCGAATATACCGAGCTTCATCCAGTTTTAAATAATAGTAATGCACTAGAAAGTGACCACAGTAGTGCTAAAATTGATTGTTTGTCTAACAAAGAAGGTCCTAAAGCTGATTTTAAAGAAAACTATGGAGTTGAACATAATTATGCCGTACCCGAGGCCTTACCACATGAAGAGTGCTGTTTCACTAGTGAGCCTTTTACAGACGATTCTAAAAATATAGGTAGTTCCAATGCACAAACAATTCATACCGGTAAAAGAAAGAGAAAGCACAATTGCGTTTATTGTGATGTTTTGGTGACAAATTTTTCAAGACATTTGGAAAGACAACATAGTGATGAAATGGAAGTGCAATCATTTTTATCTCTGGAAAAAAATAATATTCAGCGGAAGCAAATTATTGATAAAATTCGCAAAGAAGGAGATTTTTGTACCGGGATAGCCATTCCAGTTCAGGAAAAAAAAGGAAAGTGTGAAGTTAAAGAAACTAAAGAGAGCTGTGAGAGCAGTAGAGACAACCAAAACACCTTTAACCTGCTACCTTGCACACATTGTAGAGGATACTATGCCAAAAAAACTCTCCGAAGACATGTAAAGCGTTGCCCTTTTAATAAAAAAACTGACTCCTCTAAACGCACACGCCATCAATCAGAAGGACATACTCTAATGGCGAACCATTTTGGGCCGAATGATCCTCTTCGTATATCAGGAGTTCTTGAGACACTTAGGGCAGATGAAGTGTCTTTGGTTGCGAAGCGTGATAAAATAATTTGTGAAGTAGCCAGAAAATATGTTAAATCACACAAAGAAAAACATTTAACGCTATGCTAGCGATACATGAGACGTTTGGCTCGTCTTCTTATTGAAGTACGTAAAATTGAAAAAGACACATCTTTGTCATTTTTAAATATTCTGCATCCGTCAAAATTTAAGACTATTGTAAAAGCAACTCATGAAATGTGTTGCTACGATTCATCAAATAAGACCTTTAAGTCACCGTCTTTGGCTCTTCAAATGGGAACGATAATAAAAAAAGCGATCGGTGCAGCTTATTTTCTTGAAATCCAGAAAAATGTTGATTCACCAATGTTAAACATTTTAAATTCTTTTAAAAGGCTTATTGAGGAGGAATGGGCTACAGAAGTATCTAGTGAGGCGGGACAAAATTTAAATTTAAACAGGTTTAATAAACCGACACTTATGCCAGTGGCAGAAGATATTTCAAAAATGAAGCAGTATTTGGATGAGCTGATTTTACAAGCAAAATCTAAACTAAATGAAAATTGATACGAGAAGAGCTTATAAAAAATTGATTGAGGGTACATATTGTAGTCTATTACTTTTTAACAAAAGGAGGGTTGGTGAACTTCAACGAATATTGCTATCCACGTATCTCAAAGTGCCAAACAATCAACCTTCTGGAGAATTTGAAAAATTACTTTCGCCAACAGAGAAAATCCTTATTGAGAAACTCAAAAGAATTGTTATACGAGGCAAGCGGGGAAGAGGTGTTCCCGTGTTGTTTGATCAAATAACACAAGAAGGGATAGATTTAGTCATAAAACACAGAAATAACTTCTTTGAAAACTACAATCCATACCTGTTTGGAGTGTGCCATTCTGAAACATGTATCAGTGGATACCATGTATTTAGAAAACACGTTAATTTGGCTCTTGGAGATCCGAATAAAACTGCTGCACTTACTTCAACGAAGCTTCGCAAGCATCTTGCAACAATCGCACAGATACTGAAAATGGGTCAGGAAGATTTGGAACAGCTGGCAACCTTCATGGGCCATACCAGCAAAACACACAACGAGTGGTACAGGTTGCCATCCGATATATACCAGACTGCCAAAGTCTCTAAAATATTACTTCTTGCTCAAAATAATTCTATAGACACATATAAGGGACGCAAACTAGACGAGCTTGACATAGGAAATGACATAATTGAAACAATAGATTATAGCGATGCCGATGACGAAGAGGGCACAGATAATTTGCAAGTAGAAAATGAATTACAACCTAAAGAAACTAGTAAAAGCACCACCGTAAATAAAAAAAGGAACAAAAAAATCGTTAAAAAGTGGACGACAGCAGAAAAAAGAGTCACAGAATCTTTTTTTAAAAACCATATTAAAAATAAAATTGCCCCTAAGAAAAAAGAGGTGTTAAAGTTGATAGAACTAAACCCGATACTTTTTAAAGACAGAACCTGGGAAGGTATTAAAATTTACGTGTGTAATCAGTATGCTAAAAAGTAATGTGAGGTTTATTATTGTAGTTTTTAGATACATAGTCTGTAAATTTAGGTTTAAAAACCTGATAATTGCTGAAATATCGTGTAAACTATTTTGGCCCACATGCCTTTATTTTGTACTTAGCCTGTTTTATAACAATAATATTTACTCCTAAGTTTCAGTTTTTAACACACATTTTCTTTTTTAATATCGTCTTATTATGCTCTGCGCAAAAAAATCCTTATAAACATCTACTAAAACAATGCTATTTTAAGTAATACTAAAGGCACTTGGGCATCTTTTTTAAAATATGTTTAAATATTATTTAAGTATCAATAGTTACTCTAAGCCATTTTGTATTCTATACAATATGTTTAATCCATAAAAATTTTAAAAAAAGTTTTGAAATGTTTTTTTTTATTAGGTTTCTTGTTAAAATTATAAATAAAACTGTAGAATAATAAAAATAGTTTCTTAATTTTTTACATATATGTAATAAATACGGTTCTATATTTGTTTCTTAGGGTGTTTTATTATTAAAAATGTGTTTTTTAAACAACAAAACAACAATCCATTCCAAATTATCACCATAACCATAGACTCCTACAATTTAAGCTATTAATGCATGCATTTTAGAGGTTTACTTTTCTGCTCCCTAACTAGCATTTTTCTGTTTTAAAAAATAAACATATCTTTTATTTTAAAAAAGTTATTATTATGTTTAAAGAAAAATTAACAACATACGGGATTATTAACGGTTTTCATTTAAGTAAATAGTACATATATACTCTGTCATACGTTATTGTACTATAACTCAATATTTTTTCAAAGAGTTTTGCTTTACTATAAAAAATGCAAGAACCGTTAGAAAAATTGGCAACATTGTTCGGAGCTCCAGTAAACACATATTAACCCTAAAAGGAAGCCGACTGACATAAACGCACAAAAAACGTATACAAGGTATACAGTGGAGGTCAATTTAACCTGTAAGAGTATTGGAGGCCGACTTAACTTTGACAGTATATTTCATATATACAGTAGGAGTTTGGGTAACCTGTATATGATGTGGATGCTGAGTTGATCCATGTAGATATATATATATATATATATATATATATATATATATATATATATATATATATATATATATATATATATATATATATATATATATATATATATATATATATATATATATATATATATATATATATATATATATATATATATATATATATTATATATATATATATATATATATATATATATATATATATATATATTATATATATATATATATATATATATATATATATATATATATATATATATATATATATATTATATATATATTTATATATATATATATATATATATATATATATATATATATATATATAAAAAAAAAGGGTGACAACAAATACTACCCCCTTTTCTTGAATAAAAAATGGCTTTCATTTTGGAATGACATATTATATTATAAAGGCGATTTTGGATATTATAAATTTATGACTTCGGTTAAAAATCAACCCGTTTTTTGATGGAACACCTGTATATTTTTAAAATTTGGTTTCAAGTCATTCCTGATATAAAATCTAAATTATATCCTATACCTATCCCCTTTGTTTTTAAAAAAGGAAAAGATCCCACCGCAATTATGTATTTTATGGGAAAAATAAATAATATAAAAAAATTGTATGTTTAATTTAATTTTTCTGCAGATTATCTGTGGAGGACATAATAAAATTTTCCTGCTTTCGGGTGCGAAAATTGACTTTTCTAATAATTTCCAAAAATTTAAATGAACACCCTGTATTTTTTTAAATTTGTATTTTACGGGTCATTCTGATATAAAATCTATAATATCCTATACCAATCTTTGTTAGTTTTTGAGAAAATGGCGATTGAAAATTTTCCAAACGACCCACATTATGCAGTTATAGGGGAAAACAAATAAATGTTAATAATTAATGGCCTAAAATAATTCAGGCCGTCTCTTTGACAATTTTGTTATTTTTTAATATTAGTTTTTTAATTAAGTGTTAATTAAAAAATAATTTAAATTAAATTAAAAAATATTAAATTTTCTTCGTTTATTTGTTTCCCTATAAGTGCAAATATGCGGTGTTTGGACATTTTTCCCTTTTCAAAACAACAAAATATATAGGATAATCAGATTTTTATCGGAATAACTTAAATCCAAATTTAAAAAAAAAACAGGGGTTTTTTTAAATTTTTAAAAATTATTGGAAAATCAATTTTGCGGACTCCACAGTTTCCCCCCAAAAAAATTAAATTAAACAAATAATTTTTTATATCATTTTATTTGTTTTCCCATAAAACTGCATAATGTGCGGTTTAATCTTTAATCGCCATTTTTAAAAACTAGCAGAATAGGTATATACATAATATCATTTTATATCGGAACGTTTTAAAGAATCAAAATTTTAAAAAATATACAGGGTATTCCATTGAAAAAATCAAAGTTGATGTCGTTTCCGGTAAAGGAAGTGATGAGACATGTTAAAACAAAACCTCTTATGACACATTATAGCATCCTAAAATTTGAAAGCAAATGTTTTTATTCAAGAAAATAAAGGCTGGGTAGTATTTGTTTCATATATATATATATATATATATATATATATATATATATATATATATATATATATATATATATATATATATATATATATATATATATATATATATATATATATATATATATATATATATATATATATTATGTTATACACGCTAATCCGAAAATCCGCCTAATCCAAACAGGGCCAGGACAATTTTTTTTAGAAATTTAAGAACTAGGAAAAGTAAAGAAAAACTTTTTTTTTAAGTAACATCGTACGTTTATTAACAAAATCTTGTACATAATTTATTTATGTAAGATAAATAAAAAAGTAATGTAAGTTGAAATGACAGTACCGCCATTGTTTCTGATGGTAGAATATATTTAATACAAACGTTCTACAGGGATGACAAAAAAGATTTATGTAAAGAAATTTAGGTTAGATACTACAGGGCATTTAAAATAAATTTATACATTTCTGACTGACTAAACTTTAAAAATTTTGGGTTTGTATAGGTAGAAACTTATTCTTAAATACAAGGTTAATATTTTTTATTAAAAAAAAACTCCATTATAGCCAAAAATAACTCTTAATTTTTTTCTGGGCTCAGATTTACTTGTACTATTGTTTTCGTAGCAATTGCCATTTTTGTGGCTTTTCTTCTAACCCAATTCGACTTCAAGCCCGCATTGAAGGGTTTAAGGTTTTTCATGTTTATTAATTTTTAATGACAGCCATTAAAGCACTGCGGAAGTCCGGAAACCTCATAAATCATAAAAATTGATAACAGTTTATATTTGTTTTCGTAATATTTTAATATTTTGTTTAAAATGGGAGGGTGTTTGTTACACGTTAAATAAGCGCAATAATTTGAATAGATCAGCAATCAATTTAAAATTAATTCAACTGATTTATTGCATCAAAAATTGTTTAATTACTTACTACATTAAAATTTACATTTTTGTTAAATTCTGTAGTTAGAATACCTATAGTATGCCAGACGGTTTCTTGTAAGTCTTTTAATTTTTTTTAGATTGCTGCTTCTAAAAAGCAGTCCATAATAGTATATTATTTTATAGGGAGGAAAAGTGATACTTTTCATGGCGCGCTCGTGTTTAAGAGCCGAACGGAGTGAGGCTGCTCATAAAGAGTAAGTAGGTAATGAAAAATAACTTTTTCTCCGAATAAAATATGCTATTTGTTTCATTAAAATAAATTATCTTCTTTTTAATGTTTATAATAGATAGTGGTTTCGAATTGGGGTGTCTGAATAGTAATGTACATAAAGCTGTCAGTAAACACTGTCAACAATAATATAGTTTTTTTAAAAGCGAATTGATTGTGAGTTATTGAGTTAGCCCAGTCTGTAGGTAAAAATAAGGGCTGTTTATGACGTTAATTTGTAACAGGTTGAAAGGTGTTAGAAGTTGTAGAGGGTGATTACCTGAATATGACTATATAGTTTTAGACTCGAAAAAAGTGTGCAGGGGTGGGGGGTGGAAGGTTAAAAAAGTGCTAAAAACGTGTTTTTCGCTTCTGCATGCGCCATTGTTAATTTTAGAGGAATAGGTTTATAATGTTTTTTTAGATATTAAAAAAACCTATAATTTGAGCTCAGCTAAAATTGATTTGGTTCATTTGTTTATGAAAAATATTTTTTTATTCATTTCTGTCATTGCAAAACATAGGTTTTTTAATTCTTAATTAAATGAGAGGTTCTAAAGCATGATCGGATAATTTTTTGTTAAGATAATTGAGTTTTACTGATTATGAAGCCCTAATCTAGTAGGCTATCGGCCGAGTGATGATCGCGTTGTTAAATTTAGCAATGGACTTAGCAATTGTTAAAAGTTAACAGCGGTTTAGAATGTTTAACAAAACGTCATTGTCAGTGTTATTCAATGATTTTAGTAGGCAACCTGTCAAAATCTGACATTTTGTTAAACATTCTAAACCGTTGTTAACTTTTAACAATTGCTAAGTCCATTGCTAAATTTAACAACGCGATCATCACTCGGCCGTATATCTTTTTTGTTTATAAATATTTTAGGTATTACAAAATGTCTTTTACTTTTTTAAGACTTATATTATACTAATTTATCAACGATATAAAAAATAATATTAAGTACCTTGTTTAAAGCCTTAAAAAAAAGGTACTTTTTTGTTAATAAACAATTGGAGCCGGAGCACCCCCTGCATAAGTTAAGAATTTTAAACCAAGAAATATGGAAAGCTGGCTATAAAACAAATATTCTTGAAAAAAAAGGAGATATTTTATTTATTTAAATTCCAAATTACTTAAAATTTGCAATAAACATTCAAAAATAAAAAAAAATAATTTTCAATTTTTTCCAAAGGCATACCTTAAAAAAATCCCAAAAATTCGTTCTCAAATTATAGGTTTTTTTTAATACTTAAAAAAACATTTTAAACGTATTCTTCTAAAATTAGCAATGGCGCTTGCAGAAACGAAAAACACGTTTTTAACACTTTTAACCCTCCACCCCCCACCCCTGCACACTTTTTTCGAGTCTAAAACTATATAGTCTTATTCAGGTAATCACCCTCTACAACTTCTTACACCTTTCAACCTGTTACAAATTTAAGTCATGAAAATTACCTACAGACTGGGCTAAGTATGTTTGATATTTAATTGAGTAATGAATAAAAATTTGGTTTTGTTTTTAGTTTAAGGTGGATAGCCAGTGTCACGGCCAAAAAAATGAGTGATGTTCGGGAATTTCCTTGCCGGAGATAATTAAGGAATTTGGGAATAGGGTTATTTTTATTAAAAAAATATTAAATAGTTACATAGTTATAAATAATACCGTAAAGTAAAAATAATAATGGTTATTGTCTCGAAAGTTGCCTTTACTCCGATTATGACCAAATTTGGTATAAGAGGGTTTTTTGGGCGCTATTCACGAATCTGAAAACAATTTTTTTCGCAACGTTTCGTTTTCGAGAGATTCATTATCAAAGTTAAAAATCAAACTAACCTTATTTTCACTATATTTCCCCTTTTTTTGAACAAAATTTATCATTTTTACTCTAAATTGGCACATAATATTTCATAAACACCTTTAAAAATTTGTTTTTTAGTTATTTTCCATTACATTGTGATGTTTTAATGTCAAAGGCCGCGGCCATATTTGCGTATAAAATCTCTAGTGTATACAAAGGTGTAAAATAAATATAAAAACGAGTTTTTAAAAGGAGTTTATAAAATATTGTATACCAATTTAATGTATAAATCAAAACTTCTGTGCAAAAAGAAGGAGGAATAGTGAAAATAAGGTTAGTTTGATTTTTAACCTTGATGATGAATATCTCGAAAACGAAACGTTGCCAAAAAATGTTTTCAGATACGTAATCAGCGCCACAAAAAACCTCTGTATACCAAATTTGCTCAAGATCGGAGTGGAGAAAACTTTCGAGACAATTACCAAAATAATACCCCCTCCACAACGACATTGATTTTTCGAGAACGGGTTATCTGAAAGATAAATTAAAGTTTATTATAATCTTTATGAATGTAGTGATCGTTACACGTAGCCGATTTTAAAAATTTTGATTGTTACTATTTTTTAAGATTGCTTGAATCCAAAAAAAGGCGAAAAAATAAAAAAACATTCAATTGATCGCCATTTTGTAAAAAAGCAAAAACAAAAAAAAAATCGGCTAACTGCAACGATAACTACATTCATACAGATTATAATAAACTCTGATATTTTTTTTTCAGATAACCCGTTATCGATAAATTAATGTTGTGAAGGAAGATTTTTTTTACTTTACCGATCCCCAAATTCCTTAATTATCCGTTAGGGACGAATATCACCCATTCTTTGGCCGTCACAGTGGCTATCTTTTTTTAAATATTGAGTTGTTGAGGCTTGTTTTGTTGTTTTTTGTATATATGTTGCAATGATAACCCTTCTTCCTCCGCCGTCGAAAAAGGAAAAAGTAAAGCTCCCGCGGAGGAAAAATAAAAATTCGCGGTCACCTACACAGTCGATAGTCCGGTAACTGAAGACCTGAAAGTACCCAAAGCTGTAAATATATCTGTACAGTTTTCATTTGTGGCGCAATTTTTAGGTTTTCGCGGATGCTTTCGAGCGAGAAAAAGTTTATCACGATTCCGACGTGGGAACCCGCTGAAAATGGCCCCCCATATCTGCCAAAATATGCAAACTAGGGAATTTTTGTTTTTACAAAAAATGAAGATCCCCTTAAAATCTACAAAAATGGTCCTTACCATTTTTTACGCAGCACCAATATTTTTCGCAAAAACGGCCGTCGAAAAATCCATAACATTCCACACTGGAAAGATTTTCTAGAACTCCGAAAACGGGTAAAAAATGCAGATGGGCAAAACAATTTTCTATCAAAACGCAAAAAAAATGGTAAAGGAAATTTTCTGGCATCATTGAACACTTGCTAAGGTCTCATTAAAAAAAGAATTGTTAATAAAAACCACTTTTAAACAAAATATCGATAAATTAACGAGATACTTTCAAAATATTGTGAAAAAAACATTGACTTTTTTTTTAATAATCTAGAAAAATCAGAATGAACCCAAACTCATATGCAATGATAGGTACAGGTTTTCCCATTCCGATAAACTTTGAATGATTTAAAAATATACATTTTTGCCCGAGTAATGGAACAATTCGTCCGCCCGCTTATAAGTGAATCCATGAAGATAGCGGCATTCTAGCGGTAGACCGGCAGCTAAAATGAGGGGGCTTTTGAGTCCCGTTATGTCGAAAACTATCGATTTTTCGAAAAAAATTATAAGGACCATTTTTGTAGACTACAAGGCGATCTTAGTTCTTTGTCAAAACAAAAATTCTCCAATTCGCATATTTTGGCAGATATTAGCGGGAAACCCATTTTTCGGGCCTTGAGGGGCCATTTTCAGCCATTTCCCACCTGTTAAGGTTGATAAACTTTTTTTCGCTCGAAAGCATCCCCGAAGACCTAAAAATTGCGTCCCAAGGGAAAACTGTACAGATTTATTTACAG
The DNA here is from genome assembly GCA_019359885.1 of Listronotus oregonensis. Classification (NCBI taxonomy): domain Eukaryota; kingdom Metazoa; phylum Arthropoda; class Insecta; order Coleoptera; family Curculionidae; genus Listronotus; species Listronotus oregonensis. Next base: position 74,548 of record JAHBCN010002714.1, read on the forward strand.
CTTTGTCCCTTCATTTACTGGACTACGAATAATGACGGATTTACTGACGTTAAAAGAAAAATTCGTTTAGATACTTTCTATCAATGGAAAAATTCTATAGGAATTTTAAATTGTTTTAAATGCATAAAGTAGGTATACTTTAGCAGGCGACAACACTGCACATTCTGAAAACTAAATGTGTGTTTATGTATTCTTTAAAATGTCACTGCAGTTTAAGTGTTAATATTGTGGCTAATATGACCCTCATAATTAGAAATCCAATATCAAAGTTGCTTTTTGTGGCTTTTTTCTGCTTCAATTCGACGTCGAGTTTAGATTAAAGGATATAGAGTGTTTTATGTTTATCCATTTTTAATTACAGCTATTAAAACACTGCGGCAGTTCGGAAACTTCATAAATCATATAAATTGTAAAAGGTTTTTATTTCTTTCTCGAATTGATGTTTTGTCTAAAATACGACGGATTGTTTGTCAAATGTCAAATGCAATAAAATTTGAGTAGATAAGCGAGACAATGCTCCGTACTAATTTAAATTAACTGATTTATTGCAGGAAAAATTTGCTAAATAATTTTCTTTGTTAAAAACTACAAAATTGTAAACTTCTGCAGTTAGAGTACATTTTAAACTGATCTTTTGTGGCTCTTGAGTTTTCTTTTAGATTGCTATTTGTTAGAAGCAATCTATAAATTCTTTTAGACACTTACTTTTAGTGATGAGCAAGACCGGTCTTGGTCTAGCGGTCTTGGTCTTGGTCTTGAAGCACGACCAAGACCGAAACCAAGACCAAGACCAAGACCGCCTTTTCTTTTGCAAGACCAAGACCAAGACCGAGGAGAGCAAGAGTACGCAAGACCAAGACCGACCTGCAAGACTCTTGCACTTTTGGGACTTTTTTTAATATTATAATATTTAATTTTGATATTCAATATACAGAGATATTTTATCCATACAACACAAAAATTGTGTCGAGAACTGCCAAAAAAGGTGATTATTTAATGAAAAACAGGTTTCTTTTATAAAATAATAATCAAATCAATTACTTTGTTCTTTTATACAGTTCTCTAATAATATAACGAGTAAATTCAATTATTGGTTTCAAAAATAATGAGATGGTGACTCAATGGTCCAACAAAGCTCGATTTCCCGAACCGTTCACGACAGAGAAAAACTAGGCGTACCAAAGTTATAGAAGCTGAAAGTTACTTTTATATTCCTAATGTTTTTTTTTAATAAGCTATCATAGTGATGCCACTTACAGAATGCATCAAAAATTTTCAAATTCCAGAAATACATTATTTTTGTTCCACACTGTCAGAAGTGGCACCATTAGATTGCTTCTAAAACTAAAATAAAATTGTGGAAGTGATGAATTAATAAAAATATATTTGTTATGTCATATAGGAATACTTTTTATATAAATGGAGTTTAAATATCACTTCCGATTTAGACGGAAAAGTAAAAACAATGCCAAAAGAATAATGACGACGTCATTTTTGTCAAAACCGAAATAGTTATTTTAATAACAATTGATTGCTTGCCCGGCAGTCGCGTGCGGAAAAGTATCACTTTGCGCAAGCGTTAGGAACAAAATTTTTCCTACGAGCGTCAGATAATACCAATATTAAAGCAATGATTATTTTTTAAATTATGTTTAATCTGAAAGAACTACTACAACATATTTATAAATGGGAATTATTTGTTGATAACATTTACAACAAAAGAACAGTTATTAGCATATTGTAAATTAATTGCAGAACCTGTAATTTCATTTAGCGGGTGGCTTATGGAAGCGCTTATTGTACGACTTGATGAAGGTTGACTTAGCTCAGGAGGGGAGTTGTTCATGGTCAATATTTTATTCGACATATCCTTTTTCTGATTTGTGGATTCATCAATGTAGCTCTCAGCTACAGCCGTTGATTTCCAGCCCCCAAGTCGCTTGACATTGGTAATTCCTTCTCCAGAATCCGCTAACGTAGTCGCAGAGGATCGACGAAAACTATGTCCAGTGTACTCTTCTGGATTTTTTAATTTTAGGTATGCAGCAATTTCTGAAGGTATTTTACCTATTGAATTTATTCCCACACATTGCGTACTGCATGCTCCTTGTTTATACTGGACAAAAAAACGTCTGTGTGGGGTATGTGGTTTTCGCAAATTTGCATATTTACGGTACAATTGCAGATAAAGTCCGTTATTTGTTTCATCGGACACTACAAAGATTCTGGAAGTGTTATTTTTACTGTCAGGAAGTTTCACCACTATCAAATTTTCATTATCCTGTATGTCATCAATCATTATTTTGTAAGTTCATCTCTCCTACAAGCACCGGCTAATCCAAAAATTGTAGCAACTTTTATTAGAAGGTAAATATTATCAGGTGCTTCTTTTATGAATCTTGAAACTTCTTCTTTGCTGAAAGTTTTTGATTTTTGGCCGGTATCCCACGTTTTGGTGTTTAAGTAGTGATGTTAGCTTGAAATATGAACTTAAATCAAGGTTGCTTTTCACTTTGAGGACACATTTTAACATAGAGTACTTACTCCATAAAGTATTAGGTTTATATGTTTTTTGCAAATCCTCAAAATAGGCCAAGAACACTTCTTCTTTAATACTTTTTGTCCCCTTCCTGGAGCACCAGTTTTCGAAATGACTATATTGATTCTAATATTTTTCACGAGATTTTGCTGGTAATAAATTCAAACTTTCGGTATTTGCTGCATCCAGGATAGAATCTGGTAGCTCCTCATCGGAACTACTCATTTTAAATAATTATTTTTGTCGGATTTTTATTTAATTAAAAAAAGATACTATGACGCCTTTTCATTAAAAATGCTTGTTTGTATTGAAATTCATTTGTGCAATTGCTTGTTCATATGGAAACGAAGAAAAAATCTGACATGTGTTAAAATCACCAAGATTACATATTGTTGCTTGACTTGTCATAATCATTTATTATTATTAGACAGGGTAATTAAAAAAATGTTTTTTTGTGTTTTAGTTGAAATGGCTTCGTATATTGCATGAAATAGCCTACAATTACTAAAATACATATAAATCTTGCTTACCTGTAAGATTTTAGAGTAGTTTTACTTTTCCGCACGGCGTGCGGAGAAGTGCAACTTTGCACACTCAAATGCATGCGGAAAAGTGGACTTTTCCGCACGCTCGTAGGAAAATAATATTTAAAAATCATCTACTTCTACATTGTTCCTATATAACAGTTTAACTATTTCCAGCATAATATACAGGGTGGCGATTTTTTTAATGAATTTTTCGCAATAATTTTTTTTACTTTAGGTTAAAAGTTAAAAATAGGGGAGTTTTCTTGAAGGACAGTGGATTCTTCGAAAAACTTTGGAATAGAAAATAATTTCACATTTTATGCCCATTTTTCTATAATTTTCATATTTTCAGTTTTTCACTATCAGGCAGGATTTTAGAGATATTAAGCTTTGTCACTTTATTGAGCCACCTTGTATATGCAGGATATTTATTAATTACTTGTACAAAGTTTGTACCGTAAATGTTAGACTGATTTGAAGATAATTAGTTTGTATGAACTGAAAAGTTTTTTGAATAACTTCTTTTTTTGAATCAAAAACCAATGTTTACATATCAGAATCATCAACTTAAAATGGAGCGCTATAAATAATCCCTACATTTAAAATATGCTTTTTAATCAAACAATTCGAATGCACGTGTAAGGTTAAATTTAGTATATTTTAAAATTTTTAAGCAAAAAATAAAGTCTCCAGATTGCTTGGTTTAAATTTAAATTATTACTACCAAAAAAGACAAGACTAGCAAGGCTCTTGCAGCAAGACCAAGAACAAGACCAAGACCGGATGGTGCAAGACCAAGACCGTCTTTTGGCTTGCAAGACCAAGACCAAGACTAGCCCGGTCTTCGTCTTGGTTTTGCTTTGCTCATCACTACTTACTTTTAATGGGGGAATTCATAGAATTCTTTACTGGGGCTATAATATTGTAAGGGGAAACTTTAAAACCACACTGATACTTAAGCAGGCGACAATACTGCAGATTCTCAAAATTACCTTGGTGTTTATATAGGGTGTTCAAAAAATGCACGGCCAAAGGAGGTGATACCTTGATGAAAAATTAAAAAAAAAATCAATAAATATAAGTACGAAAATGCATCGTTTCCAAGATACTGACTGTTATACTTGAAAAAATCTATTTTGTGTAATTATCTTTAATACCCTGAAGCTGATTTTCTTAAAATTTGTTAGTGGTATTTCTAGCAAAAAGGGCCTAATTTGGGCATAATTAAATTAAAATTATCAAGTGGCGTGTCAGAAGACACCTTATTGAAAATAATTGTAAAAAAAATGTACGCCACTGACTTTTTTACAATTTTTATATTTTCTATAAATTGGGCAACTAAAAATACAACTTTTTTGTCTTTAAATATTTTTTCCTATCTTGCTCGAAAATTAAAACCAATTTATTGCAAGTCTCTGGAAACCATTAATAGCTACCTCCGGTTGCAAATTGAAATTTATTTTTTAAAAGTTTTGCAATAAATTCGTTTGATTTTTTTTCTCAACAACAAAGCAAGATACGGAAAAATATCAGGAGACAAAAAGTTGTAGGTTTAGTTGCAAATCCAAAAAAATATATAAAAATTGCAAAAAAGTCAGTGATGTAATTTTTTTTCACATTTATTTATAACCAGCATTTCGCCCGCGGCATAGCCCGCGTGGACTACACAATTTTGGCTGGTTTGGTTTTTTTCCGTTTCCGCTTGCTCCTTCCTCACCCCTTACTTTATCGCATCCCATCACATTACGCTGCCCGCGCCTCGTGTTCCGTCACACACTACACGGTGTAGCGCGCGTCGTGCGATTGAGTCATTTTTTATTTAATTGAATTTAATTTGTTATTATTTTATAATATGAATGGGGTTCCATACAAACTTTCACCCTTTTCCCATTTCACTCATTTATGGGGGAGTTTTTTAAAATCCTTTCTTAGCTAACGTTCCCCTTTTTTCTGGGTAATCAAAAGCCTAATTATTAACTCCCATATTAACAACTTCCAAAAAAAACATTTTTATTAAACTTTCATCTGCATTTTAACCCCCCAAGGGATGTAATTAAAAAAAAAATTAAACACATTATTTTTAATCTTAATCAATAGCCTACATACTAATTTTCATACTTCTAATTCCAGTCCATTTTACCCATTTAGGGATTAGTTTCCTTAAATCCTTTCTTTGCTGACGTCTTCTTTTTTTCTGGGTAATCAGAAGCCTTATTATCAACTCCCATATATACAACTTTAAAAATGACAATTTTTTATACAATCTTTTATACCCATTTTAACTTTCTCTTCCCGCCCCCCCCCAAGGGATGTAGTTTCAAAAACGTTAAAACAGATAATTTTTAATAGTAATTAATAGCCTACATACCAATTTTTATACTTCTAAGTCCAGGAACGACCAAGGAAGTTTAAAGGTGTATGGAAGCCCAATACTGTAGAACAAAATTGTCCAGGCGTGCAGGGCAGTGGGAATCGGGGGATTGGCCCCACGGAGTTTGCGCAATGAATAGTAGGTCGGAGCCAGACTTCCATAATTCTTTGTTACTATCTATAAAGTTGACATCATCAAATGTCAAATTCAAGCATTCACTTTTTTTTTTAATTTTTGCACAAAATTGTTGGTTATTAAACGATACTACCAAAGAATATTTAAAATTATTGTGTAATATTGGATTTTATATCATCTGATATAATATGGAAATAATAGATGGCGCCACTTTACAGCCTTCTATTTAAATGGTCGATATTTTTGGGAGTTTTGTATTTTTACCAAAAATTTTAGTAAATAAATAAAAACACGATTTTTTAAAAATAAATTTCAAACATTGTATGATAGTTTCATGTACTTATCACCAATTTTGTATAAAAGGGCAAGATAGTGTAAATGAGTTTAATCTAATCCTAAGATTGTGGTTGCATTAAAAAGTGAAAATTTTATAACTGCTTTTAGGCATATACTTGTCACTAATAACAAACATTCATAAGACAGAATAACAGTGGTTAAAAATGTTTATAACCTTTGGTACCTAGGTATCCATTGTAACAGTAATCGTTAAATATTATGTGTCTACAGTATGTCGAGCTTAAAAGTTGATAATGTAAGTTTAAGAAACCAAAAATCTAATTTCTTTTTAAACAAATACAGAAAAAGCAAAAAGGAACTTTAACATAAAATTGTCTTTCTTTTATTCAATTAGAGGAACCGATATATTAAAATTTGCCTGGTCTGCCCAGTAATTAATAATTTTGATCTTTAAAAGAATGTACTAAATTATTAAATAAAATAAACGTACCTAAATGTAAACCTTATTTCTTTTTAATAATCCACAAACACACAAACATTGTGGAAATCATCTAAAAGATAGTTAAGATTGCCTTACTTTTCTCACTGCTATTTCCTATGAAATCTTCATTTTCTATTATTCATAATTGATATATTATTATTTATTCGGTTACCTAACGTTACGTCTCATAAGAAGCACCTAATTTAAATATAAGAAATAATTACCTGAAGTAAAAAATGCCGGGTATTTACCCTTAGATTTGCAAGAAAAAAACCATACAACCTCTAGTCATTTGTTACGATATTATAAGTAACAAACAATAAACACAAAATTATAGTCACAATTTAATAAACACTAATCACTAAATTAAGAAGGTTTTTATCAATCCAAAAAACTTCGCACACAAAATATAATCACACAAAGCAAAGCAATCGAAACTAATACGGCTCTCATAAAAGTATAATGTGTTGCCTAACTACACACTGATTTATCAGTGTGTAAGTAGGCAACACATTAAATTATTTCGTGGAATTTCGTTATTGCGCAAAGTCCGCGGGCCCAACTCTGACAGTTATTTTCATATTGGGCTGGACATTTTTTGATCGAATGGGCCATAGCATTGGGCTTCCATATACCTTTAAACTTTCTTGGGAACGACATATCAATCTAAACTTTCACCCTCAATTCTGCCTCTTTAGAGGGCTCTATTTGTCTGCGTAATCAGAAACGTAATTATTTACTGTCATATTTACAACTTCAAAAATAACAACTTTTCTTTTTAAGCTATCACTTTCCCACAAGGGGTGTAATTTTAAAAATTTTAAAACAATTTATAATCGTAATTAATAACCTACATAACGATTTTTATACGTCTAAATCCAGATATGACGAAGTTCCACTCAAACTCTTATGCCCCCTCATTCTACCCTTTTAGGGAAAGTTTCCCAAAATCCTTTTAGCTTAAGTCTCCTATTTTGTTTGGGTTATCAGAAAGTCTTATTATCAACTTCCATATTTACAACTTCAAAAATTACAATTTTTCTGTTACCTATAACTTTCATCCCCATTTTAACCTTCCTAACAGAGGTAATCTAAAAAATATTAAAACAGATTTTTCCTGATCATAATAAAAAGCCTCAAGGCTGGTTTATGCAGACTACTTTAGTGTAAGATCATTACACACCAATATATAAGCGCGTTTATACACACTTTAAGAAAACTTTAACATTTATTTAAGAAGTTGGCCAACCTTTATCTTAAGTTATTGGTATTATTTAGTTAAATTAAATAATAATGAAACTGAGCATACGCGAGCAATATAACCAAACTTAAACTTCGCCTAGACCGAGCTGTCAACTTTAACCAAAACATTAAAAACAAGATAGACTCCATTATTTACATTTGATTGAAATCATACATTGGTATAGAGTTCAAATTCAGCGAAGTGGCTGATTATTTAAGCCACTTGACTCAATTGGTAATTCTCCTTATGCCAATTTACAAAAATTTTCTTGTTTACCTTAAAACTTTCTTAATTAAAAAGTATAAACGAACTTCAAAACAAACAACCTTTAATATCATAGTTTTTACTACTTTTAACAATATTTTTATAAAAAATAAAAATAAAGTACAAATTTAATTTAAACATCGACAACTCCGCCATTATCGCGTAATGCGCGTTCACGTCATTTCATTCATTTTTGCCGTGTGCTGCATTGTCAGTTTTCGCTTGTGTTTGGAATAATGTGTTTACGATTTTGTGCTGGTAAACTAACCAAAACTTGATTTTTGTGTAAAAACATTTAATTATGGGTCGATCGTGTCTTATTTGTAAGAAAAGGATTATAAAAAACCCCGAAGTGTCTTTTCAAGGTAATTAAAGTTATAGGTTATGTAACGCATGGTCAGTGGCCAGTGGCGTGGGTTTTGCTTACTAAAATAATATGTTTCTATACGCTTAAATTAATTAAATTAACAGTTTATATTTACTTCAGGTTTCCGACAAATTTGGAAAAAACGTGTGGCTCTCGTTTTTTGGGTTTTCAAGAAATAACAATGTTCCAAAGCAACCTGACATATGTTCAGATCATTTTGATGGAACGGATATTATTTGTCAACCTAATGGACGTAAACAGATAAGGCCAGATGCTTTACCGCGTGAAAATGTTTCCGTGTTTTTGCACTATCCCTCTTCTAGGTCAGTACATTAATTTCATATATATTTATTGCTTAAAAGATAGAGTTTTAGTAGATTTAGTCTTTGTCATCATTGCGCTTTAAACAAATAAGTAGTAGATTTTACATGATCAAAAATTTTTTTTAGCTCGAGCTCTAGCTTGCAGTCTACTGTTAGTGACGATGCCTCAATTGAAACTTCTCCTAATAGTGCACTTGGGTAAGTTCCCATTACTTAGTTTTTTTTTCTAATTTTTTTTCCAACAATGTGTTTTATAATTATTTAATTTCTGGTATATTTAAAATAGGTTTCGCTCTTTAAAAAATCTATTTTTTTTTAAAGGTATATCAAAAATATAATTTAGAATGACGAAAAAAATATATCATACAAGTTTTAGTAGCCTGAGAGCTGGCAGCATTTTTTGGGTAAGTATTTGAGGCAAGCTGAAAACTTGTCATATACTTCTCCTATTAAACCCCAACACGGAACTGCAGACCTAGCTGGTGAGTAGCGGGGCTTAATCAATCCCTAAATTTTTAAAAATATTTATTTTTTTCCAAAAATGTATTTAAGGCAATATGCAATTTTTATATGTTGTAGTTGAATGTTTAAAGAATTAAAAAAAGTAATAAGCCAGACGATTTTGGGGGGGTTTTTAAACCCTTTCCCAGGCGGCAAAAATGTTTTGCAAAAAACATAAAAAAATGTATTTGAGGCAACTTGAAATTTTAATAGGGTATTATTTATAATTAAAAAATAAGATTCTCAAAAAGACAGATCATTTTGGTGGGACTTTCCATATGCCAGGTGATCTAAAAAATTATGTATAGTAGCGAAGTCACCTTGAATATTACCTTGGAACCCAGCTGTGTGTATAAAATTTAAAATAAACTATTAAACTTAATAGCTAATATCCTCTATAAAAATGTTTACCCCTAAAAAATTGCCGCTTTTTCCCTGGGGGTGAATTGCACCCCTTTTCGGGGGTGGAATTTTTTATCAAAAATAAATATGGAAGTGGATAGATTAAATAATTTTAAGCAACTTTTGTTTCATAAAGTTTTTTTCGAAAGGCATTACTTTCCGAGTTATTCGCAATTGAATATGTCAATTTTTTAACTAAAACAAACACGTTTTCAAACGGTTTTGCAAATAACTCAAAAGTAAGCATTTTATCGAAAATATCATTCTTACAAAAAATATAGTTATAAAAATACCAAGAACGGTGGGCTTATGATGTCCATGGACCCAATACTATACGGAATTATAGCCTGTTGAAGGTTGGTTCTTATTCGTCAAATGCCAACATTAAAATACTTGAAGTAAATTTAAAAAATTAAAAACTTAGTACTTGTACTTGAAGTACTATTTAAGAGTACTTTGACAGCTCGGGGTATAAGTTTAAAAATGTTTTTATTCGATAGATAACCCCTTTTTTGTACATATGTTTGATTAAATAAAAATATAAATATATTTTTCTTATAGCCTTATTTAATTTTTCCCTACAATATTGGAGGATATTAGAATAAATTTTTCTTCTTTTAAATGTGGGTCACAAAGTTAACAACAAAATTGTAATTTAATTATCTTATTGGTAAAATGGTTAAAAGAAATATTCAAATGCATCATTTATGCGAAACCGCTAGTAATTTAAAGATTTTAAAGAAAAAAACAAATGATTTAAAATGTACGCCACTGGTAAGTTTCTCTGGATCTGTGACAGTGTTGCCATTTTCCTACTTCGTGTATGACTGCGATAAGGCTATATTCTTCACTCATTTAAGAAAAGTTATCGAATGTCTGATTGTGTTTATCTGACATTTATGAATGAATTGTGTAGTCTATCTAGTTTTTAATGTTTTTGACTTTAACCTTCAACCCGATTTACGTAACTGTCAATACGGATATATTAATTAATTATTTTATTTATTAAATTTTAATAAACCAAGCACAAAAAATAGTCAAAACCTTGTCAAAACAAAAAAAAAATGGTTTAATAATTAATACGAACTCTACGAAATTTTCGTGTTTCTGCGCTTGCGTAAGGCAAATGAAAATATTCTCTATAAAGGCTCTAGAAATTCTTGAAGTTACAATTAACTTAAATAAAAGTTAATTTAAATTTAAAGTTGACTGCATAAACCAGCCTTTAATACCATTTTTCATACTTCTAAGTCCAAAAATGATGAAGTTCAATACAAACTTTCACCCCCGAGTTTCCTAGAATTATTTTCTAGCCTATGTTTATCAGGAATAATGTAGGATTCCAATAGTAAAAGAATTTTTCAAATCGATCCAGTAGTTTCGGAGCCCATTCAATGCAAACAAAAAACAAAGAAACTTAAAATCAAATCTTTCCTCTTTATAATATTACTGTAGATAATTTGTCCTCTGAGAAGCCACTGGACTTTATAATTTTAATTTAATAAAGCCTAAAGTAGAACCTTATTAATACAAATAACATCGACCAATTTCAAAAAAATTAGCCACAGGGTATTTAAGATAATTACAAAAAACCTATTATTTTAAAAAAGTTTAACACCCTGTATCTTTAAAAATATGCATTTACAGACTAATAGTTATAGAAACTTTTTTATATTTCTCAATGAGAAATCATCTAAATTTTTGGGCCTGCATTTTTAGACAACCCTGTATATCAACAAATATAACTGGCTGTAAGGTGTTAATTTTTTATTGATAAGGCCTTTTAATTAAAAATTTGTATTAAATTACTTTTTGGGGTTTTTCCACCCCCAATTGACGTCAACCGGGTTTTAAAAAAAATCATTTTTTCCCTTTTAAAACAGCTATTAAAACACTGCGGCAGTCCTAAAACCTCATAAATAAAAATTGATAAGATGTTATTTCTTTATATTTTCTGTTTTTTTAACATGGGAAAAATTCTTGAAAACGGACAGAAATAAAACTGCCTTTTAAAATAAATAATTAAATTAAAGACAATTAAAGTTAGAGATTTCTTTAGTAATAAAACGAGTATCTTTTAAAAGCCTTATGACTGCAATAAGTTAAAAAAACAGGTCTATTATTCTAAGGGGAGACATCGACGAGAATGGGGGGAAAAAGTCCCCAAAGGGGAGGGTGAAAGTCGGCTTATGTTGGCGGCCGTTCGGGTAACTCTAAAAGTTACTACATTCTCAGTTTTTGGCAGATCGGAAACAAGTCGAAGTTTTTTATGGGGTTTTTTTACAGTTGCAAATATTTGTGTAATTGATATTTTATTGTTTTTGACTATATTGTTTTTTAGTGTTTAGTCGTGTAGTTTTTTAAATTGTCCTTAGTGTCAATAACCAAAGAGTTGGTTCCCCCCTTCCCCCAGGAACTTATTTGTCGGGCATGTTAAAAAGCGTTTTTAATTCCCAAAAACTTAAAAATGTGATTATGAGATCCTGATCAAAAAAGGAAAAAAAAAAATGAAATTTTGGGTTTTTTAGAAAAAAAATGTTTAAAAAATTTTATGTTTTAGAATATGAAATTAGTATACCACAAAATA
>JAHBCN010002715.1:0-86346 GCA_019359885.1 Listronotus oregonensis
AAAGAATGCCTTTAAAGTTTGCTACTTTTTTTAGATGTGTACATTTTTTTTTACTTTATGGCAACCCATAAGTCCTGGTGCCTAAGTAATAGTATACCGTGGTTGCCTTAAAAGAGGAAACATTATTTAAATAAGAATTTCCACATAATAAGGTTAAAAGAGGAAGAAAATACCTCTGCAGCTACCAGGGTCCAGAAACCTTAGGAATTAAGAAACGAATAAAGCAGAAAGTTCGAGGCCTCTCTAGATGGACTATAAAGAGATACATAAGACTGGCACTATGAATTGTTTTATTAAGAGCTGCTAAAAAAATATGTTGACTAATAATAGGTAGAAACGATAGAAATACCTATAAAAGAGCGACAGAACCCGAAGTAAAATAAATTTTTGTTCCGCATATCTTGACCGCTAATAAGTAAACGATGAGTATTGCTAGACTTTTTTTGTGGCAGCAAACATAATTGTATTTTTGAGGCAATAAAGGTCATGTAAAAAAGATATCTGCATTACCCTGCGCCTGTTTTCTAAATTAGACTTAGAAATTTTCTTAAGAAACTGAATATTAACGTTATTAAGTTTAGTAAATTTAATTAAATATGTACACACTTTAAACCAATGAGCTGTTAGGTTAATTGGGGAAAGAAAGCATCGATTTGGCATAAACGTGGCATCATAAACGTACATTCTAAGGTTCTGCTTAGCGAACCTCTGTACTCGAAAAAATAAAATCCACCAAAACCCGGGAAAATGGTTACTACAGATACTATTTTGTCATAAAGCGTGGCTGCCAAGTATCTTTCTGTTTCATTTACTTGACAGTATATTATGATTAAATTTTACTTAATTTATTCTTTAATTACATCAAATTAAGCTTTACTATTGTATTTTAAACTGTGAATAATATTTGTTATATTTATTACTATAAAGTATTACACAGAAAATAAATGATGTCAAAATACTATTTTGTTTTTGGACAGCTACGAATAAAGGCGCTAAACGACGTGACAACAGTGCATTTTTCATAGAGGCCACCTTCGGCCTTCGGCTTCGCTCGACACTACTCGACAAATGACACATTTATTATGGCTTTTTAGTCTGAATATTTTTCGAGCTATTTTTGTGACAATTGTATAAATTGCAGTTTTGTGTAAAAACTTTTAATAAATTAAAATGGTGAGGCAGTGCCAAGTGTGTAAAGTGACGGATATGATTCCTGGATTATCATTTTACAGTAAGTACAAATTATGCTTGTACCATTCTATCGCCAATAATAAACAGAACCATGTTGGCCGCAGCTTTCTATTGCGTTTATGAATGAAATGCTTTCTCTATCTATGCTGTCAGCTCATTGCTTTAAACACATGACTTGTGTTGTTTTCTGTATCATTTTTCAATTCATTTTTCAATTTCTGGACTTATATTGTCTTAACTTGTTAATAGATACACAATGTTTTGGTTGGAGATACATCACTAACCGAAACAATGTTAAAAAATTAATAAAATTAATATTAAAAATTGTTGATAAATAACTTGGAACAACTGGAACAACTTTCTTTTTTGCATTTGTATGTAAAATGATCCGATAAATCCAAATTTACCACCAGTCCCTTCGATAGCGGTTTATTAATCGTTTTTTATATTTCTGAAATTTATATTTACTTAAACTCGCATATACCAAATTGGTCTTTAATCTGTTGTTTTGCTTATTTTATTCACTAAATTAGATCAGCCATCATAAATGTTACAAATTTGGCTTTAGATTCCAAATCAGCAATTTCAAAAACCACCCCATACAAAATTTGGCTTAAATTAAATGATATTTTAAAAATTTATTCGTCATCTTGAACTCATAATCAGCAAAAAAACCCATACGAAATTTGGGCCAGAGCCGCGAAGATTTTAAAAATATAATTTCAAGTCCGTTTTGAAAGGTACGAAAAACAGTACTAGCGCTACCTTTATTCAGATGGATGGACTTAGATTCAACAGATCATTTTACATAAAATTGTAAGGTTGAACGTAAAAAATAATTTTCAGTTTTTCTTACCTAATTTCGTAAATGTTCACTATTTTTTACCAGTTTATTGAGGTGAGGAAAAAAATAGTGATTTAATGATGGAACTTTGACCTCGGATTCGTGATCAGAAGACAAAATTACTACAAAAAACAAGTGTTTGATGAAAAATATACCAAACTTTTATATGGGGTTATCATTTGTTTGACAATTGTAAGTCTTGATTTAGCGCAGTTAAAAATATTAGATCTTTAATACATATTTTTGATTTAATAACTCAGCAGGGGTGCTTCCTGTCAATACTGATCCAAAGCATCCTTTTGCCTAAAGCAAATTATGTAATTTCATTACAACTAGAAAAGATTTGGAGTAATATTTGTAAAGGTATTTTAATATAAAATGTTTCTAAGAAATAAATTTAAAATTTAAATTAACAAATTATAACAATGCATTCTCATGACACTAAAAAAATACGCAAATTTCATTTAAACGATTTTAAAGATAAAGTGTATAAACAATCTTTAGTCAAGAATTTTTAGGTCATATCTATGAAAACCTATTGCTCTAGAAATATTGCACGAACACCCCATATGTTCTAAGTTTATGCTTATTTTCTACCTACACATAGAAACCAAGTGTCATGAATTGCTTGCTATATAACAAAAAATAATACTAATAAACCCAATGCGAAAGATGTTTATTAATGGCCCAGATTTTTATTGTCGAAAGCAAAAGAATTATATATTTAAAATTCAGTATTAACATTTTTGAAATTACTCTATGCACAATACACCCTACCTCACCTTTGGGGTTTTGTTAACAAGAAAAAAAACGTACCATTATTGCGCCATATTATTTGGACTAGTTTACTAAAAAGTTGATGCATTTTCTTCAAAAAGAAAAAACCGTTTTATTAAGAATTTCATTCTACTGCTGGATAATCCCGAACTCATACAAGAAAATTGACCACAAGTGTATTAAAAAATGCATTGGGAAGTTCTTCCAGATCCACCCAGAGGTATTAGGCCTATTAAAATATCAACCAAAAACTGTCTACACCCGAAGAATATATATTATTATATAATTCCAGTGTATACTTAAACCGTCCTCGTATCTGAAAAGCTTTTTACTACTTATTCCCAACCCATAGATACATCACACCCATTAAAGCAAATTGCAAAGATGTATTTAAATGATAACGAGCAAACATGGGGAAAAACTCCATCACGTTTAGGTCAGCAAAATTATTAATCATTTAACGATCAATCACGAATTAGCATTGACCTCATGTCAAAATATAAAAAATACAGGTATCAAAGAATAAATAACAATATTTCTGCAGTTAAGAGTGGAGAAATGTAATATGTTTTTTTTTAACCAGAAAATATCTTATAGTCAAATAATAACATCAAAACGAAATGATCCTATAATAAGACAAAAAAATAGGTTAGTTAGCACCTAACGTAACCTAAATAACCATATGTTTTTAAAAGTTGTCAAGAAATAAAGGTATACATACAAAGAAAATAAGTCTGTATATTTTCCTATCTCTGCTGTTAAACTGGACCGTTGCCGCTAATCCAAACTTCAGAAAAAATCAGCCGAATTTACTTTTTGATTTCTTTATGGTGTTAATTGTTATGGGGTGCCATTTACACAAAAGTCTTTAGAGATAAAATACATGTTTATCTTATTGTGCTAAAGGGTGGATTCACATTACTTTGGTATCGATAAGCGTAGTAGTGTGAAGGCAAATTGGAAACCATCCAGTAATCAGTTAGTAGAATAAGTTGACGATTTGTTTCTTAAGGCGACTATCATTAACACGTATCAAGAACCTCATCACTGTAGCTTTACTATTCGTAAGTACCTATTTAAATAAAATGTTTTTGGTAGATAAATTAGCCCAAGATGATCACTGGTGTAGCCTGTAAGGAGAGATTGAAACTGTTTCAAATTACTGCAAAGCTGTATGTTTTAGGGCGCGTTTTTGGCGTAAATTAAGAATAACCAAATTGTTTTAATAATAACTACAAAAAGAGAATATCATGCAATATCTGCTTTTATGTACAACTTTATTTTTATTAAACAAAAAAAAATTAAACCCATTCTACGGACACTTTTTCCTCTTTTTCTTTGAAATCGTCATCGTGGAATATTTGTAGTTTTTAAAAATATTTTCATTTTCGTAATACAAATAGATTAAATATTTTTCCTTTAAAAATGTTTTTATATTCTTTTTTCCTTATTACACTTTTTTATCAAAATTTGAAGACTTTGCCAAAATACAAATGCCATAATATAGTAAAGTGCATGCTAACGAAAAAAAGTGTAGATTTTGCAGAATATCAAATGGTCTAACAATCAAATCATAAAAAATACATATGTTCATGGAAATTGCTTCAGGATTTAACTAACTTTAATTGTAAAGGTATGTAAAGCAGAAATTTAAAAAATCATTTTTTTTGCGAATATCATTGAAACTATTTTTAGGTATTTATATATCATAATGTACATGGTGGCCCGTTTATCTTGGGACACTACCTTATCTCATAAAATATACAAGATACAGAAAAAAGTTCCGTATAAAAGTTTTTTAGTTTAATTTATATTTTAACAATATATTACTTTTGTATATACAAGGTACTCCATTTTCCGTGGACACGCATCAACTTTCTTAATTTAAATGGGACCCCCTATATATTATTGCACCTTTCAATTTTACGTAAAATTCTAGACACATTTCACATATAATGTTCTATTTATAAGTTTTACCAGTTTTGACATATTTTAAATTTTATATAAAAAATGACGTTTGCGGATTCTAAAATAATTATCAATTTTTTGTATAAAGAAGCCTTTAATTTGTAATTTCAATTAGATTTCTGATTAGAAAAAACCTACTGCAAGGGATTTTTATAATATTTTGATGACTGTTTATACAGAACATTAGATAAATAAATAAATAAATAAATTTATTAGTACACGTTACATATCAAGATACATTTATGATTTGTCAAAGGATACCAAGTATATTGAATACAAAAATGCTATCTAGTCTTTTAATAACAAATAAAACACACAGCAAAGACAAGAATATGGAAACATATAAATTAAAAATCCAAAAAATTATAAGTTAAAAACTCTTGATAATTATAGAAAGCTTGATTAATTAAAAACTTCTTTATCTTAGGCTTAAATTTCTTTAAGTCTAAGTCCTTGACATAATCTGGCAGTACGTTAAAAAGTTTAATGGCGGTAAAAGTAACAGGTTGTTGTGTTCTGGAGAGTCGATGAAATGGTATTACCAAATGATGTTTGTTTCTGGTATTATAATTGTGAAAATCTGAATTCAAAGCAAAATGATTCTCTTTAACAATCAATAAACAATTAAATATAAACAGCGATGGTAAAGTCATGATTTTAAGTGTCTTAAACCAGGGTCTACAGTGAGATTTTTCATCCACGCCTGCCAGAACCCGCACAACTCGTTTTTGAATTACAAAAATCCTATCACTCCCCACCGAATCTCCCCACAGCACTGTCGCATATGATATGATACTATAAAAATTACTATAGTAAAAAGTTAATGCAGTCTCAAGAGTTGTCAAAGCAACAAGTTTTCTAATCATAAAAACCGCGGTATTGAGCCTTTTAGCCAGATATTCTGTATGGTGAGACCAATTCAACCTACTATCCAAAAATACTCCCAGTAGCTTTACACTTGAGTTATTGTTATTTCCGTTAAAAATAAGATTTTGTGTTTTAGAACCGTTAAGCTTTAGACCATTTGCTCTTAACCAATCGTCGGCACTTTCTATGGCACTTTCACTAAGTTCTAAAACGGCCTCAGTATTTGAATCAAAATTAACAAAAGATGTATCGTCTGCATATAGAGAAACTATGTCTGCAGGAATATTTCCGGGCAAGTCATTAATAAATACAAGAAAAAAATAGGCCCCAATATTGATCCTTGAGGAACTCCTATATTTATCGGCAGCTGCTGTGAGGATTTCCCATCGAGTAAACTAACCGCCTGAAACCTGTTCGTTAAATAGGACCTAAATAAATCCAAAGCCGATCCCCTTATCCCGTAAAACTCAAGCTTCTTCAATAAATATGAATGATTGACATAGTCAAAAGCCTTGGTTAGGTCCAATAGCGTTGCACAAGGACATAAATTATTATCCATAGCATAGATAACCCTTTCAATAATTTTTATTATCGCCATCGGGGTGCGTCTATTTTTTCGATATGCAAACTGCGAATCTGTAAATAGCATATGTTTTTCAAAAAAACTGACAATTATATTTTTGATTAACTGCTCAAAAACTTTAGATAAAATTGTAAATGTATTTTTTGTTCTTGATGCCGAGAGATTTGCTGTATTAGCAATATTTACAAAAAAGTTATTTAGAGTGTCAGGCGATATGTTTATTTCTTTTTTTACTGACAAGGATAAGTCGAATTGAGATCTTATGAGTTGCCAAGTTGCCTTACTTTTATTATTTGCAGTTTCAACAAATTTCCTATTTGCTACTCGTTTAGCTTTTTTAATGTCAGCGGTATATTGTTTTTTTTTAAATCTTATATAATTCGTTTATTTTATTTGATGGCTTGTATTTTTTAAATATGGAGACAGCTTGAATTTTATTTCTCATAGACTTCAAATCATTATTAAACCATTTTAAAGTTCCATTTTCTTTACACTTTACAATTTTTTCGGGAAAGCAGTCATAAAATAATTTAAGAAATACATTAAAAAATACATTAAACAATTCGTTTGCATCAGTTACACTGTTCAACAGACCCCAGTCATATTCCAGTAACAAATTTCTAAAAACGTTAAGGTTTTTTTCGGATATAGCCCTGACTTTTTTTAATTGGGTGCTTGAAACCTTTGGACTTATATTTACATTTGTTATAATGCCAAAATGATCCGAGAGAGACAAATCCAAAACTTGTGATTTAATTAAATTATAATGAATATTTGTTACAACATTATCTAGGCATGTTTTATTTAATCTTGAGACCCTAGTTGGATCCTTTATCATATGCTTATAGTTAAATGAATCTATTATATCCAAAAATTCCTTAGCACCCTTGTTTTTTAAATTTAAAATATCAATATTAAAATCACCATTAATGACTATTTTACAGTCGGTATAAGATAATATTTATGAAGCATTTTAGAAAAATTTTGCAAAATACATTCTCATTTGACGGGTCCGGAGATCTATATATCGTAACTAAAATAATATTATTATCAGGCAGCTTAACAGCTGCACACTCAAAGGCATTTTCTATACATAGTTCATTTAAACATTTCATAGGAATAAAATTAATACCTTGTTTTACATAAATAATAACGCCACCATGTGTGTATTCGGATCTACAAAAAGAGGTAGCAACATTGTATCCTGTTACACCAAAACAGCTGATTTCACTCTCACTTAACCAACTTTCTGAAAAACACAAAGTCAAATTTTTTATTTATGGCAGCAATTTCAATTTCCCCAATTTTACTTCTTATGCACTGTATATTGTTGTAAAATATCTTCAATTTGTTGTCCTTCCTAGAGCATTCGCCTACTGTAGGTTCTTTGTCTTTGGTCGTTATATTTTCTGTAGTCGTTGAAAAAATTTCTCCGTTTTTGCGAAAATTGTTTACGAAAAAAATATTCAGACACTTCAATACCCTGCGGCCACACCTTAGCATCCATCACTAGATCTTTAATTGCTACATCAACTGCGACTTTAAAAGAATTACATGTTTTATATTTGTTATTTATTTGAATGCATGTAAAAGTGTGTTTTGGAAACTTGTTTTTAAGATATTGCTCCAAATTCTCTGCTGTGTAACTGGCCTTGTATTTAGTTACATATATCCATGATTTTTCTTTTTCCACTACATTTTCAGTGGACAAGTCTGAACCCACAATTTTATTGGTATTTTTTTGTACTTCCTGTGCCCTCTTAACAGGCTGATTTCGTTGATATATAATTTCCTGAAATTTTGCATTGGTTTGACTTTCCATGACAGCATGTGCAACCTGCTGCTCATTAATTTTTGCTACATTGTTAGTTCCATTTTCTATGACCTTAGTGAGAGAATAGCAAGCGGCATCACTGTTTTCTTTGGTTTCTTGATTTTTATTATAAATTTGATATTTTAATAATTCTAATGCCATTTCTAAATTCTTTATAGATCTATTAAGCTCAGAATTAAGCCTCCTGCACCCGTCTAACTCAATTTTGGTGTACTTTAATTCATTTTCCATGTCATTTGCTTTACTAACCTTACTTTCAGAGGTACCGCCAACATAATCATTTTTCTTAGAGCACTCACACTTATCTTGCTTTTCCACTACTTTTCTCACTAAATCACTAACCTTCACCTCTTTTGGGACTTTTTTTTCAAAAACATTTCAATTAAATCACTCTTTTTTAATTTATTTAGCTCTTCCACGAGAACATCCTGATTCGCCATGTTGCCACGTTCACGTTCAGTATATTTCATATATATATAGGAAATATATAGGAGATGCAGCAAAAAGTTAAATGCAAAAATTAATTGACTTATTCCAGTCTTTAATTTATTTCAATTTATACTTTTATATTTCACACTTTCTGTAGTACTTGATTGTACGTTGTCATGGCCAACTTTTAATAAAACTTAGGAGCCATATAGTAGACTATAGCATTTTTGCAATACAAAAATATTATATTGCCAATATTTCAAATATTACCTAATTTTAAAATAAGTAATTTTACACAAAAGTATCGAATTCGGGGCTTTACATTTGAAAAAAAATATTTTTGGCAGTTTTTTTAGTTTCATTTTTAATCGTACAGTCTTTTTAATAATATTAAAAAAAATTAAAGTAGGTTCTTTTTACTAAGAAATCTAATTGACATTAAATAATAAAGGCTTTCTTATACGAGAAATTGATAATTATTTTAGGATCCACAAACACCATTTTTTATATAAAATGTAAAATATGTCAAAAACGGTAAGACTTTAGTATAGGATATTTTATACGAAATGTGTTTAAAATTTTACGTAAAATCAAAAGATGCAATAATATATAGGGTATCCCCTTTAAATTAAGAAATTTGATGCGATTTTACGAAAAACGCAATTCTCTGTATATACAAAAGTAAAATATTGTCAAAAAATTAATTAAACTAAAAAACTTTTGTATATAGCTTTTTTCTGTATCATGTAAATTTTATGTGTGTCCCAAGATAAACGGGCCACAGTGTACATTTATTGTTGTCTAAACTGTATCTTGTAGTTTTTACGTGATAACAATGATACGCATAAAATTCCTATAAAAAAGCTGCTTTTGTAAGAATTATTTATCGTATTTTCGTTTTAGTTGTTTTTTTTTAATTATTATAAAGCTACTGTTTTATTAAATGATCGATATAATGTATATGGAATTTATTAATATTTGTTTTATGGCTTACTTACCTATACTAATGCGATTTAATTACCATTATTAAACAAAATTATATTATATTTAATTAAACTTGTTTAGGTTAAATTATAGCATTTAAAGTAAAGCTTTAACTTGATTTTAATTGTCGTAGCAAATTACTTTAGTCTTCCCTATAGAACTAGGAATATTTGTTGGGGAATTTTACAATTATAATTTTTATTATTACTCTTTGTTTTCTTTAGAAAAGGATATCAGTTAATTATTATCGAAATTAAGACATTTAGTATAATATTTACGTTTTGTTTTTTTTTTGATAAAACCATTATCAGAATATATCTAAAATATTAATTTTATTTTTAAATTAATTACAATAATTTGGCAATTAAATATATGATATTCAAAAATCCAAAAGTTATAAGAAGAAAAAATACAGGGTGTCCCAAAAGTAATGGGACACAAAGCAACAGCAGATTCCTTAGGTCGAAATAATTAAGGAAACTTGCCTTATCCCAAAGTTGTTAATAACTAAGATACTAGATAATGATTTCTTAACTAAATGACATACCAGTACAAAATTGGAGATTTGGGGGTTCTTTAAGGCGATAAATTCAAATTCGTGCATACTTTTGATGTTGCCAGTAGAGGGCGCCAGCTACGGCCTACCTCACTTGCTTTAGAAGGCATAACTTTTTTTTAGCTTAGTATATTGACCTGTTTAATAAAAAAGAACTTACCATAATTCCTGCTGCGTCAAAAATGTATACGTTAATTAGGTCCCTAAGAGCAACTGTTTTCGAGATAAACGCACTTTAAAGGACCCGCAATTTTCCTATGAAAAATGGGTTTTGGCCAATTGGTTTCAAACTTAGCAAAGTAATAGTTTTTAACACGCTGATCAAAGTCTTTACGGCACAAAACCCAAAAACTCAGGTCACTGGGGATTGCCAGACATTTGAGGGTGATTTTGAGAAGGTTAGAGGGGTTTTCGGGTGTTGTTTCCGTAAAGACTTTTGATCAGCGTAATAAAAACTATTACTTTGCAAAGTTTGAAAACAATTGACCAAAACCTATTTTTCATAGGAAAATTGGGAGGTCTTTTAAAGTGCGTTTATTTCGAAAACAGTTGCTCTTAGAGATCTAAATAAAGTATACATTTTTGACGCAGAAAGAATTATAGTAACTTTATTTGTAATAAACAGGTCAATATAGTAAGTTTAAAAAAATTATGCCCTCTAAAACAAGTGCGGTAGGCCGTAGCTGACGCCCTTTACTAGCAACATTAAAAACATAAACGAATTTGAATTTCTCGCCTCAAAGAAACTCCAAATCCTCAATTTTGTACCGCTATGTCATTTAGTTAAGAAATTATTACAAAAAAATAAAAAAAAATAAAAGTTTAACACCCTGTGTCTTAGTTATTATCAAGTTTGGGATAAGACAAGTTTACGTTAACTGCATCATTTCGACCTAAGGAATCTGCTGTTGCTCTGTTTCCCATTACTTCTGGGACACTCTGCATAGACAAAATTACCAGTTAAATTATTTAATATAAAGAAAACTAATATGTACTGTACGAGACTACATTTTTTTTAATACTAGAAATTAAACTAAACCATTTTAAATTTTTACTATGTAGGTAAATACCTACATGTTTGTTTTTTAAGCCAGACGTTTTTTTACGATGCTAAAATCTGGGTATATTACTGCATTAATAAATTATGTATGCAGATCTTACGTAACAGTTTTAAAATAAATTGTATTATGTGTATGTTTTTTTAATGTGAATCATTTCTGAAATGTTTCTTTATCTGGTACAATTTTTGAATTCCAATATTTTAACATTGCTAAAATCAAAGTTATATCAATTTTTTAGTGCATGATTTGGCAGAGCTGTGCGGTTGTCGTTATGTTAACGTCATGTATGACATTATGTCAAAAATTTCATGAACCCTGTGTCAGAATATCAATAATTTTTATCCAAATGATGCCAATTAAAATTTAATTATTAATTAATTTTCAAATAAGTTTTGACACTTTATATTTGTCCTGAAAACGATGGCATTATATTATTTGAGTTTTTGTTCTTTTTTGAGATTTTTCTTTTTTCTGTTTTAGGCAGTTAGTTGTGGAGTTAGTTTTTTTTTGTTTTGGGTTATCTATTAGTTTAGAGGGGTCAATAGGACTGAAAATATCTAGGCTGCTGAATGCCCATTGAATAAGAGAACGTCATACCCACAAACCACAAAAAGTAAATGTTGTAAATGTGTAGGCGTTCTAGATGATAAAAATGTTGGACCTGTTTTTTTCGATAAAAATCTTACAGAAGGCCGATATTAAGAATTCCCTTAAAATGAGTTTAGTATTCATCCAAGTTTTTCAAATCCAAATTACCCTGATACGCCGGAAAATCTATATGGTTTCAGCATGACGGTGCTCCACCTCATTTTGCTCGACAAATTCGTAGAGTATTTGCTTGCAATAAATATTTGGTTAGTCAAGAAAACTTAGCACAAAAATAGGCGTTACGAGAAATTTTTGGTGCAGTAAGATGGATTTGAATGCGGTTTTTTGCATTCGATTCGTATGAACGTCTACATACTTTGTAAACAAATTTAACTAATGGGAAATGACAAAATGCCTTTGTACAATAAAAAACTGGTATTTTTGAAAGGCATTTAAAAGTTTGAAATTATAAAAAAATTATAACTAGGTAAATAATAATGGAAATAGGTCTGAATTTGCTACTCCGGCGGTTTTTGAGGTCGCTAAACACAAATATGATATTATTAAGGGCCTACGAAGTACCTGGTGCGCGCTAAGGATGGCATAAACGTCGTCTTCTCTAGTTTTACGACAAATCCTTTTAATATTAGCCCAATTTTGATACTTGGGATTTATTGAAGTCGCTGAACACGAATATGATATTGACAAGGTCCTGCGGAGTACCTAGTGCGCGATAAGGATGGTGTAAACGTCGTCTTCTGGAGTTTTACGACAAATCCTAGCAATATCAACCCAATTTTGTTACTTGGGGGTATTGAAGAAGTAGAAGAAAGCAGTGAAAATGATAAATTAATTATTTTTAATATGTATTAAACTTTAAAAAAAAATTACCAAAATAGTATTTAAACAATTTTATAAGTAAATACTATAAGCAGAAATTATAATTTTTAACTTTCAACAAATTACCACAAAATTCCAGAAGACGAAATTAATACCAACCTATCCGGACACCGGGTACCTCGAATGTCATGATCTAGTACCGGGTACTGGAATACGCAGTTTACACCATTCTTAGTTCGCACCG
Source organism: Listronotus oregonensis (assembly GCA_019359885.1). Classification (NCBI taxonomy): domain Eukaryota; kingdom Metazoa; phylum Arthropoda; class Insecta; order Coleoptera; family Curculionidae; genus Listronotus; species Listronotus oregonensis. The sequence goes on from JAHBCN010002715.1 coordinate 12,767, forward strand.
GATACTCCGCAAGCCCCCCACCGACCACAAAAACCCCCGAGAATTAAAATTCGGCTCATATTAGTAGGATTTGTCGCACTAGGTCTCCGCAGGCCCTTGCCAATGTCATATTCGTGTTCAGCAACAACAAAAACCTCTTGAGTAAAGAAATTGGGCTGATATTAGAAGGATTTGTCGTAAAAGTCCAGAAGACGACGTTTACACCATTCTTAGCGCGCACCAGGTATTTCACAGGTCCTTATGTCAATGTCATATTCGTGTTCAGCGTCCTCGAAAACACCCCGAGTAAGAAAATTGGGCTGATATTAAGACAAATTGTCGTAAAACTCCAGAAGACCACTTTTACGCCATCCTTAGCGCGCACCAGGTACTTCGTAGGCCCTTTGATAATATCATATTCGTGTTTAGTGACCTCGAAAACCTCGAGTAACAAATTCGGGCCTATTTCCATCATTATTTACCTAGTTATAATTTTTTTTATAATGCATTTTAAAAATACTTTTTTTTGTTGTACAAAGGCAGAATTTCATTTCCCATTAATTAAATTTGTTCACAAAGTTTGTAGACGTTCAGATGAATCGAATGCAAAAAACCGCATTCAAATCCATCTTACTGCACAAAAAATCCCCCGTGCATTACTTCGTTTCCTTGACTAAGATTAGCATAGAAGTCAACGGTTGGCATTTTCAACATCTAATAAAATAATCTCCCTTTATATATTTATTTTTTTAATTAGGTTATTTCTTTAAATTTCCTCCCAATTTTACTTACTGTAGACATTGTAATGGGTCGTTCTGGATATTTGGCTTCAAACAAGATACAAACTTCTTCTTAAGTTTTTGTTTTGTCTTCATATTCAATAAAAACTAAATTTTTTTACTTGTAGAGTTTCATTTAAATGCGCCATTTTTACCTTTACCTAAACGTATTTTCCAAGTACTGTTTGACACAGGTGAGAGTAACAATTTATGTAATAAATTAACTTATTTCTTTTAAAAGTATGTTTTTGTCTTTATAATTAAATTAAATATTTTTTCTTAAAGACAGTTAGTGCTGAATATACGGTATGCTACATAAATTATTCGTAAAATTTAACATTGAACTTTTTGACACTCCCTGCATATTTTCCTTTTAGTGCAAAACATGCAGAACAAAAAATTAGAATGGACGTATTTGCGCATTTAAAAAAATCAATAACTGATTTTTAAATAAAATTGTTTTGTATTTTAGCTGTTCACTGTATACATTTTTGGAATAAAATATACACTAAAAATACTTTTTCCAATAAAAGAAACAAATGCCCATTTAATATGCATGTAATAATGCAATATTCAAGAACGCCCACGCACTATACATTATTTTTTAATTAATTCATTCTTTCCGTACGAATATAAAAATAAAACTATTTTGCATAAAATTCTCGTCAAAATAACGGTGCTTATCAAGTTACATTGCAAATTTACCGGCAAAGGTAGCTACTAATTATAATATTACTGCAATAATGACTAAAGTAATTATAGACAACGACGGTATAAAAACGTAATGGGAAATCAGTAATTATTTACGTATTTAGTGTGATGCCGTTGGTTATAAATATGCGAATAATTGACCCGCCAAAAAGGAGAAAAACATTCTATCAATGTTTTTTTTTATCTTAATTTTGTTTACTTGCAGGATGTACATAGGTATGATATCATTGATATTATATAATTGGTATCATTTGTATTAATGTTTAATATTAAACTTTGGGTAAAGACTTCTTGCTTCATAAAATATGCAAATGTATGTATATGCCGTGGTTGTAGATGTGTTCCATATTATTGTAGCGGATTCATGTCGCTAAGATGGGACCGCTTTGGTGCTGTTCCTAGGATGTAGATATGTGTTTATAAAGAAAGTATTGATTGATATTGATCCTTATAAATCTATAGATCATGTGTAATAAGATAAACAAAAAGCCCTAAAGAAACCTATACAACTAAAACCCCTAATAAAATTAAAATAATTATATTTTTTGTTTGTTTTTAGGCTTAAAGCATTTTTTAGAATAATTTTATTTTATAAACGGTGTTAGATTTGTCACCGACACGTTAATAGGTGTTTTTATTGTCAATTGGTTTTTGAAGTTTTTTTATTTGGTTTCAGGCAAGTTTATAAGGGTGAATAGCTTCTGTGCAAGACAGATTTGCACTATGGAACCAAGACTGAAACTGACCCAGTTTGGTAAGGACTTACAAAGACTGTTTAATAATTTATTTTTATTTTTGCCCTTTTATAATAAACAGCATATCTGTTTTAGTACAACGTGTATTAAAAAATAATTTTATTTATTATCTAAGGGCAAAGTTTTAGAAACATATTTAAATAATTTGTGTACTAATTGTTCATATTATAAAATAAAGGTATTTTTTTAAATTTACAGGTAATTATATATTATTTAACAAAAGTTTTGCTGTTTTTTTGCTTATTTAAGCAAAAATCCAAAATTAATAAAAATAAAAATTTAACATTAAAATATTGTTGGATTGTAATTTTGTGTTTTATGCATTTTTTGGGCCTTTTAAAGAATAACTAGCAATAGCTGAATATACGTATATTTACAAAATCTTAAAAAAAGCTCTTGATTATAATATTTCACTTACATTCACAACGTGTAACATAGATTTCACTGTAGCTCCTTTACGGCCGAGTGATGATCGCGTTGTTAAATTTAGCAATGGACTTAGCAATTGTTAAAAATTAACAACGCTTTAGAATTTTTAACAAAATGTCAGATTTTGACAGGTTGCCTACTAAAATCATTGAATAACACTGACAATGACGTTTTGTTAAACATTCTAAACCGTTGATAACTTTTAACAATTGCTAAGTCCATTGCTAAATTTAACAACGCGATCATCACTCGGGCGTTAGCCTGGTAATTTAAACTAATAGTAAGACATATACAGGGTGGCGCTTTTTCAATGAATTTTCACAGTACGGAAAAACTACAAGACACAGAGGAAATCTGATGGTACATTCTAGAGTCCGATTTTTGCAACAACTGCACGTTGAAAACAAATCGTGGCTAACTTGATTCGTCTCGGAGGTACAAGGCCTTTTTCAAATATTAACCATTTCAGGACACCTTTGTATCTCGGTTGTTGGTAAAGATAGAAAAAAGTAAAAAGCAAGTATGTGTAAAATTTAACGTAGAATTCAGTGACGTACTCAATTTTGTCAGTTACAGTTTTAATAATATAAAGTTGCTTTTTTTAAATGGGACATCCTATATATCATTGTTAGATTCGTATAAAAATAAAATTACCTTATTATTGATACCACACACTTAAAAAAAACAAAATTATGAAAAGAGGACATTAAAAACCTGAACACAATATTGGAATTTTGCAATCTTGTATATAATTTTATTACTTACTATTACTTTTAATATTGTTTTCTTATTATTATTATTATTATTTTATTTTTTCAAAGGTCAATAGGCAACTAAGTTTTCATTTAGGCTTTGAAATGTGTTAATGCTTAGTTGCCTTTTTTCTCAATATCTGGCAAAATACATCTGTAGAGCATTTGCACTTTTTTTTGCTTTTATATAAAATTCAATATTATTATGAATTTTAAATTTTTTAAACTGCATTTTATTTAAAACATAATTTAAATTTACTAAAAACTAGGAGTATGTAATTCTTATTTCTTGCTTAAATAATACACAAAATATTGCAGTAATTATTTGTTTCTAAGCCAACTTACATTCTACTAACCAAATTGCGAACTAAGTTAATTGACATTGGGAATAAATAAAAATGGGATAATTAGCTAATATTTTAAAATACCATTTGTCATTTTTATTAAAGTAATGAATTTAATACTTGATTAGTTTATTGCATGTATATTTTCGACAGAGTGTGAAAGTTTAAATCCCTTAAGGTTTTCCTCAAGTTTTTAGCAAATAACCAATTTTTCTAAAAATACATATAAAGTGTGTGGTATAGTCTGTCTCAAAGTATACCGTGTTAGCTCTTGCCTTTATTTATGGATTATACCTGCCGACAGCAGTAAAACTGTGGATCGGTAGGTATTAAAGGACAGAACATTAGGGACGGACTTAAATAATATAAAGATTTATAATTTATTGTTTATTTAGGTAAGTATAATTTTAAAATTACATTAAAAAATTAAATATATGCAAAAGGTTAGTAAATTTATAACTGCATTATCTATACATAATTACATTTTTAATCTAAATATCTAAATCTAATTCTGTTTCACTATCAGAGTCATCATTGAGATTAATTACAATAGGATTTATGTTGTTTTGGATAGAAATGTAAGAGTCCTCAATTTTTGTAATGTGCTGTAGTGAATTTTTCCAACTCTCAACTGGCATGTTAGTAATTACATTTTTTATATAACACTGGGACTTAAAGTAGGTGTAACATTTGCAGCCTGTTCAGCCAAATTGTCACATACATATTGTTTTTTAATTGCATATGAATTTAGGACTTCCAAAAGATGCGTTTTTTTGTAACTGAATTCAAAATAAATATCATTTTCTAACATATATTCCTGGATTTCAGTTTTTGAACTTGATGAAGCTGGTGCTTTGTGTAGCAGACGGCTGTGGTAGCTTGCGTTATTCATGACAATAACACTGTTGTTTGGAATATTTTTTAAAAGATAATTTTGAAACCAGTTTTCAAAAAGTTCTGCACTCGTATCCTCATGATAATCCAAGCTAGAATCCTTAATATTCTTTGCAGACAACAGCAAGCAGTTTGGGACAAATCTGTCTTCTAAACCAGCGTATATTATGGTAATGCGTTTTCCTCTATTTGAAGGTGCTTTCGTCTGACAGTTTTGACTGGAATCAACCCATCCTTTGGATACTGTGTCGTGTGTATCGAACCATGTTTCATCAAGGTAAATTATGAATCTGTTTTCTAACCTATATCTTTTAATTTCTTGAAGGTAATTAAATCTCCAAGTGTGTAATCTGTACGATTCCATTACTACTTGTCTTTTGTCTATTTTGCGGTATTTAAATCCCATTTTACAAACAACTCTATGGAGGGTGGCACGGCTAATATTTAAATTGGTTTCGTCTTTGTCTAGCTTCTTTTTCAGTTTATCCAAGGTAGGAATAACTCCGCTTTCATAAAGACAATATATTTTCCTTCTTATTAGGTCCTGATCACTATTGTCTATACGGTGAGATTAAAAATCACTATGTTTTTTCTTTTGTTCAATTCTTCACTAATAATAATATTCCTTATCGATGATAGTGGAGTTTTTGTGAGTAGACAGGTTTCTTTTAAAGCTTCTTGTTTAATTAGACCTCTACTGATTAAAGTTTCATACACATTTTTCACAACCTGTTTTGCATCCAATGACAAATGATTTCGACGCGACATAGTTATATTCTCGTAAAACAACTTTTTTAAAATGCACAGTAAAAACGGTTATTCAACACTGCCACTAAAATATTAGCCAAAATATTTATATGCCTAATGATTAATACTCAAGAAATACCTGGCCCACTCCTGCCCTTATTAACAAATGGGTTTACCCAATAACAATAGGTAATAAAATCGTTAAAGGTTTATTGGGGTATGGTCCGTCAAAAGCCATAACGATATATTTTGAGACAGACTATAAATAGGTAATTTTATTGAAATTTTATTGGAAAATGAATAGTCAAGCACAGTGTGTTTCATTCAAAAAAGGGAACTTTCGGTTATATCTTTAAAACCGAAACCGATAAAAAACAATTTAGTACGCGGCTGTAAGTAAAATTTTATGTAAATATGCTATTTACTATTTATTTCTATCTTTATTAAAATCGTCAAAATTTGAAAAACGCCCTATATCTCTAAGACCAATTAAGTAGGCCTAGAACTTTTTTACCGTTACAGTTGTTTCTAAAATCGAATTTAAGAACGTGCCGTCAGATTTGATTTTTCCAATAACCTAAGTATCCATCGAAAAAACCCCACCCTGCGCATTTAATTCTTTTATGGTTTTATAGGTATCGAACTAATGTATATTTGTGGACAAAAGGATTCTCATTTCATCTACAACTCTTGTGTTTTAAAATTATTTATTAAAAAGGTTAAAAAACCATAACTAGTAATTTACGATCGTTAAGGATATGGTATATGTGTGTTCGTATTTTTTTCTTTTTTCCAAGGATCCTTAAACATGCTCTTACCTTGGATGTTGTTTCTCTTTGGTAAATTTAAAAAATTAACAAAGTTAAAAACATACAAAATATTCTAAACAATCAACTAGATGTTTCTGATTTACCAATATTTGACCTTTTCAGTTAATAATTAAAAAAAAAACAGTTACTACGGATTAAATAAAGATTCAGGATATCGTTTTACCATAAGTATTTTTTAAGTTGGAAGAATGTAGGAAACAAAACGGTTTAAATTCCCTTTTGTTTCCGACATTCTGTACCATTCCAATAATCGACATAAAAAACACACATCTACCGTTTTTTTTACAATTACAAAAAATGCAATGACAATTGTTAAAATTTTAATAGATTAAATATATTAACATTTTTTGGTTTACCCTAATTAATCAAACGAGAATGGTCTAAAAATTCTTGGCCTAACAATAAGGGCACACATATACGATTTATAACGTATTTTTATTTTCCAATTGCCTTTTAGATCAATAATCATTTTGGTCTAACCATATTCCAATGACAAAATCAACTTTCTAAAATTATTTTCTCTTAGGTCACCAAAATAACCTCTAACCACAACTGAGATCTGGAGAAGTTAAAGCGTGCCAAATTGTGGGATTAGGAGAGAAGGGGAAATAGTATTTTAACATTTCATAGTTTAGGTCCCTAAATTTTCCCATCACCAAAATACTTTTTTGCGGAGTTGCATTTTTTGATGAAAAATCACTCACTTTTTCTTCCTCAAATCTAATGTTTTATGCCACAATTTTTTATCCATTTAAACTAATAGATTTATATATAATTTACAAGTTATAGTTTTGCAAGGTTAACATCAAGCAAAAGGCATTTAGCATCCCAAAAACAACTTTGGCCACTTAAGCGAATGTTTTTTTTTTGTTGCTGGACATCCGAATTCTGTCCAGTGTTTAGGGTGCTGTTTATAGATACTCTTGTCAGTAGTAAAAGGGAGAATTCATTTTTTACTCATGATTATAACTCGACTTATAATATCGTTTAAGATTTTAAATTAGAATTATTAATTACACAATGATATCAAAAGAATAATAGAAGGAAAATAGAATTTTTTTTTAATAAAGGGGCCCGGTATGTTTCTTTTAAATTTGAATTTTAAACCAGCGATTATATCGCAAAATTAATATTAAGATTACAATAAAAGGCTTTAGATTACATATATTAAAAGATACAAAAATATTTATTTTACCTGAAACAGAAGGTAACCATTTTCATACATCCAAAAATCTCCCGGATCCCCTTGGCAGCCTTCCTTTCTTACTATTATTGCCAGTACCTGATTTAATTTAACGCGGCAATTTAGTCCGCCATCAGGTCCTATTCGGCTGGAAGTCATTTTCAGGTGATCATCCTGCAAAAAAGAAGGCAGATAAAAACCTAAATTTTACAATTAATGTAAAATTAAGTTTTAGAAAATTTGGAAATTTCCAAGATAAAAGCCGCAAAATATCCTTTAGATACGAGAAACAAGTAAAATTATTATGCGTTCATTTATTTTTCTGAAAACTTACTAACTACAACTAACCAGTACTACAAAAGGAAGGCATTATCGACAATAAAATAATAAATATTTAAAGAATAAACAAGAATGATTTTTTAAAAGTAACAATTATGTTTTCTTATGCCTTACTGCTGCAAACTGCATTTCACTACAATTATTATTGGTATGATACGTTCCACAATATTTCGTTGATTTCTCGTTTTACCTGCTACTGTTAGTCGTAAAACCAATTTACTTTGGAAACCCGCATGTAGGTCCGGACTTAAAATTTTCTTTATTTATTATTGTACCTACTTTTTGGTATATTATGTAGGCTATAGGCAAATTGCATGTGTTAAATATAAAGCAGAGTCTTTTCGTCTTAGTTCATCAGTTGTTTGGAGTTTGTCAACGTATTTTCGTGTGTGTTATTGAGAATCCAAAATAGCCAACTTAAATTATTAATATTAGTAGGTAATCAGGACTTGTACCCTTTCCAAAGGTGCGGTGCCTACACAATAAATATTTGGCAGGCAACCTATTTATGGTTGGGTTTATGTGAAACGTACCATAAAAAAATCCCTAGTCATATCTCAGAAGGTTACATATCTAAATTTTAAGTATTTGGGCCTTGGTAAAATTATTATAATTATAATGTTAACCAAAATTAATTACGTACCAAACATATACAGTGTCACATGTCGGGTTGTGCAGGATACTTGTCTATCTAAGGGTTTTCTTAATTGTCGTTAGTCGAGTATTTTTTTTTATCTATTTATCTCAGGACAGTCCACAAAGACCTAAAGCCCAACTACTAACACATCGTGGGTGTCTTAACAACAACACATATATGTAATTTTTTATTTAAAACAATCTGTAAATTTTCTCAATAAAAGTGATAATATTTTTGTACTGGTAAAATTATTTTTAACCAACAATATTTTTAAAATTATATTTTTTTATTTCTATAGTGTCAAAATTTCGTTGTTTTTGAGCGGGATGGGACGTTTCGGCGTTGACCGCTCGACACCGGCCATTTCGGCGTCGGAGTTTATAGTAGGCCGGACAGGTAGCCGGTATAATAAAAAATATAAAATATATAATTTATATTTAACCTACCAAACTTATTCACCTAATATAAATTTAAATAAAGTTATTACATGTGGTAGTTATGTGCTAGTTCTCTTTAATATTCTACTACATTTTTCCGTTTATACTCTGTTTCGTTGCAAGCAATAGTAATAAAATTTTAGGAAATGGCTTAAGAATCGTAAACCATAGGCGCGCTGGTGTATATATCTTTACATATTTAATTATCTACATATAGATTTATCCTTAATTGCAAATAAGGTTAATAAATATTAAAAGTATTCCGATTTCTTGTGTTGTGTCAACTAAAATTATACCGATTTTCTATCCTAATATTTTTGGTATTTACTTTACTTGTTTTTTGTATACGATTGCACGGTTTAATGTTCTGTTTTTATGTTTGTTGAGAACAACACAAAACAATGTAAATTAATTTAAATATTGATCATTCCATAACTAAAATAAATATTTGAATAAAATATATATATCCAGGAATTTGTTAGGCCTAATTCAATCTGCCTTCCTAATGAAGTACCGACGGCCATTGTTTGGCAGACCAATTAGGTTTGATTGCTGTCTACCTGTGATAGTTCTTATTTGGCAAACTAATAATCTTTCTAAATGTGTAATTGCATAGTTCTTATTATTGTTACAGTGTTATAGCGTTACAGTTACCAAAATAGCTTGTTCAACAACACGTGCACACCTCGGCCATTAAACATTAAACAAAAAGCGTATTGTTTAAAACGTATTCGATTATAACACAAATAAGCAAAACTGTGATTTAAGTGTAAATGATAGAGCTGAAAAAGGTGCTTTAATGACCGGAGTTGGAAAATCGACAGTTTACAGAATTCTAAAACAAGAACAAGAATAAGGTATAGCGTCACCAAAAAAGCGACCAGGCAAAAAAGAACTTCAGATAACAGATGACACAAAGAAAGCAATTAGACGTATTGTACATGGTTTCTTTATGGAAAAAAATTCCGTCTGTGGATAGTATTTTTTAAGCTGTCTGAAATCATACGGAAGTGCCAGAAATAGATAGGGTAAAACTATGGAAAATTTAACAGGGTTTGAATTTCCAGTGGCAGAAGTTCCAAAAAAAATTTTTGTTAATAGAAATTGGAGAGATTGTCCAATGGAGTAGAGATTATTTGAGAAAGATAAAAAAGGTCGTTTTAAAGTAAAAGCAATATATTATCTAAATAAGACCTGGATAAATGAGGGATATACGATAAAGAAGTTTTGGCAAAATGGGAATCTCACAACTGCTCGTCAGGCATTTAATGAAGCCTTTTCACGAGTTTAAAACCTCCATCTGGGAAGGGACGAAGGCTAATTATTACTCATATTGGAAGCAAAAATGGTTTTGTAGACGGAGGTCATTTATTGTTTAAATCTAAAAAACAGGAGATTATCACGAAGACATGAATTCTGATGTATTTGAAGACTGGTTTTCACAGACGATCGACTTTATACCAGAGGGTTCTGTTATTGTAATGGATAACGCAAGTTACCATTCTAAAAAACTAAAATATGTTCCAAATTTAAGCTGGCTCAAAAAAGACATTGAACTCTGGTTATTGCAGAAAAACATTGAATTTTCCAAAGATAGTGTTAAGCAAGTGTTATTAAAACTAGTGAAAATTGAGGTGGCGATAAATGAAGATAGTTACACAAATTTCGTCATTTATGAAATAGCGAAAAAATGAAATATTAGTATCGGCTGCCACCTTCTCACTGCGAACTCAACCCCATAGAACTTATATGAGTGCAAGTGGTGAAGTTGTTAGAAATAATACAACTTTTAAAATAGCGGACGTTAAAAAACTTTTTCAAAATGCCATATCAAATGTTTTCCTACAAAACTGGCAAAGATGTGTTGAACATGTGCTACATGTAGAAAATAAAATGTGGACTATGGATATAGTAGTCAATGAAACTGTTGAACCTCTAATTATAAAACGAGAAAATGATTCAAGCAGTGATAGTTCCTTAAGTGATCTGTCAGATATAGAAAATTGCTAAGAGGTAGATGTGAGTAATACATTTAATATGATATGGATTCTGTACCCCAGAGCCAGACTATGGTAAGTCCAAAAATCAACTTTTTAGTAAAGTCATTTATTGAATTATTTTTAAAAACTTCTAAATCGTAAAATACTATTTCTTGAATTAAGGAAATTGTTTATGTTTAATTTGGTCTTGAGTATTGGAGTAAAGAGAATATAATACTTATTTAAGATTATTTTTTATTTTGGTGACATTTTCACATCTAATATGTACTTAACGTAGTCTGGCACTGTGGTGTATTTTTAATAAGCATTATTGTTTAATTATAAATTTTTAACTTTTGTTTATTTTATTATTTTAACTGGAGCATTTTTAATATTTCAATATTTAATTGTTGTACTTGTATTTTTTATTGTTTAAGTATTTTTATAAGGTTAGTTTAAAAGTATTGACGATTGCTGTCTATTAGACCGGGGCCGAGAGGAGTACCGATAGCATTCTAATTGTCTATTGAATCATTGTAAATTGAATTCTAAAATATTTATACCGGTACTAATACAAGAAGCATATTAGCATAAATTTACATAATTTATTACTATCGCTTGCAACGAAACAGAGTATACATCAAAGTTTCTAAATATAAGAAATACGATCATCCCCCATATTTCTTTAGTTTTAATGGTGGAGGATAATCTGTCACAAGTAGCTCCAAGTACAAAACTCGACCTTTATGCACCTGACGAAGAACATATTTTGGGATAGTCTGCCAGCACTTCCGACTGGTTGGTTCTGGTTAGTAAAACTATTTTAAAACCGAAAATTTTTTCGACGCCAAAATGGCCGGCAACTTGGCTTGAGTTCAAACAGCGATGCCGAAATAACTACGCCGAAAAGGTGACACCCCTATAGCCCTATTTGAGCGATAGTCCGATATAGAAACGAACATATACGTTTCATTCAACGATGTCTTAACATTTTACGAAATAACTAAAAACAGACGAACGTGTTATAAAACCGCATTTAAAACAATTAACTGATCCATTTATAACCCAATTATTTTCCACTTATGCACGCACAAGTTATAATATTTCACTTAAACCCATATAAAACACCGTGCATTCATATACTTAGTTCTTTACTCGTTCATTTATAATTTATTAACTACTTGGGCATAATTGATCGTTGTAATTTATTTGAAAGTATTTCATAGTTTAAAAGCTGTGGCTGAATTTAAAAAAAAAAGGAATTTGGTGCTTAAATATTTTTTCATTTTAATAAATTAAGTCTGGTTACCCTACGGGTAAGTTAAATATTTATATACAGGAAAAGTCTGTAAAGTAAGAAACTCTGTTTATTGCTTAAACTATTCAAATTGAAAAAAAATGTTTTATACAAAAATATTTTGGTTTCTGCTGTTCTATATTTTGCAAACAATGTTATGGATATGGTGTATCAGAACGTCCGTACAGGGACCAAGTTAATTTTTCTTAATGGTACGCCATATTTGTGGTTATATTTTTGAATTCTGCGTAAAATTTTAGATATTTTTTGTTTGGCATATCATATCCCTATATTCAATTGTTTTCGAAATATTTGCGTTTAAATAAAAATTTAAGAAGGAAAAAGTTTGCTTACCTTTTTATCTCGTTTTACGTTTCTATGGTTTTACTGGTTTCTTTTGAGTGACAAAACAGCCAGAGTAATAATTAATAGGCTAAGGATGATTGGGAAAATCATGTCAAATGCATTTTTTAAATTTGAATTTAAATGCGAATATCTCGTTAACAATTAAATATATAATATGCCAGACAAAAGATATCAGAAATTTAATGCAGAGAACAAAAATGCAACAAAAAATATAGTCATTTAAAAAATATATACTTTGTCCTTATGTACACTTTTTGATACATAACGTTGTTTGCAAAATATAAAGCACAGAAACCAAATATTTCGTTTTGCAATATATATATATATATATATATATATATATATATATATATATATATATATATATATATATATATATATATATATATATATATATATATATATATATATATATATATATATATATATATATATATATATATATATATATATATATATATATATATATATATATATATATATATATATATATAATATATTTATAAAAATATATATATATATATATATATTAAATATTATTTAATATATATAAATATATATATATATATATATATATATATATATATATATAATATATAATATATTTTATAATAATAAATATATATAAAATTATGTATATTAAATAAAATATTTAAAATCATAAATTAATACGAGAGCTCTGTATATTTAATAGGGTTAAACAATTTAAAAAGGCGTATTTTTTAATTCTCTGAAATTTGAAATTCGGTCAGTTTTAGGATGATTTAAATAACTCATTTATTTGGCTATAGTTTTAACAAATATAAAAAATAATAAGAAAATTTATATTTGATTTTAATATTTCTTTCTTAAATGAGTACCCTGATTATATAATACTTATTATTTGCATATATTATATATATATATTATATATATATAATTATATATATATATATATATATATATATATATATATATATATATATATATATATATATATATATATATTATATATATATATATATATATATATAATTATATAAAAATATATATATATATATAAAAAGAGGAAGGGTATGTGACTGACTAGTTAAAGAAAATCTGAAACCAGAGTAGTGGAAATGCAGTCAATTGAAAGGCCACTTTAAGTAATTAACCTTTATTAAAAAGTCGAGTTTCGGAAAAACTTTTCCCATCATCAGGACAATCTAAAATAAAAGAAAATGATTCTTGTTAGTGAAACCAACAAAAATAATTCTCTTTTACAAAGTTCTTACATATGTGAGTTGAAAACATGAAACAGGTTTAATAGCAATGAAGAACAAAACTTCATTCACATTCCTCTTTAAACTTCATTGACTTTAACTTAGTTTTAGCACGTGGATCGTTGCCACCGTGTTTAACAAGACTTTTACGGAGTGAAGAAATATAACAAAAAGCAAAAGAATTTATAGTTAAAAAACTTACAAAAAAACAAGTATGTTTAAAATCTTAAAGACCAATAAGCGCTGTCAGTTGAACAAGATAAGAAATTTGGTATAATGATTTTAAAAACTTTGGATTTTCCATTTTAAGATTTGGACATCACAGGCCGCATCTTGCAGAACTGACAGAGCCATCTGTCGTGGTGCCTAGGTAATTATTTATACACTGCTCACAATTAAGAGTTTGTATTTTAAAAATGAATACCTTTACAAAGGTTTAAAATTAATAGAATGTAAATGTATGTACCTACAAAATGCAAAGTTACAATTTCTTCATTATTTAATTAACGAAAAATTTCATTTTTGGTCGAGAGATAATATAAAGGAGCTAAATTTTGGATATCACTCCTTTTATTCATAGATTGGTTAAATAAATATGTACCATTCAGGAAAGTTCTTACCTTGTCAGTCTTTAAAATTTGCATTCGCACCTGCTGTCCAGCATGTTTACATGTTGGAGAGTGCACAGAAAGAACACCTCTTCTGGGTCACTTTTATGAGAGTGATACGACCAATTATAGTATTACATATAAATATACATTAAATAAAAAAATGCCTCAAAACTGGTTCCATTTTATTTCTAAAACTAAAACTCCAATAATAACAAAGAATCTTATAACGTGGTGGTACAAATTCATGCCGTGAATGTGATCTAGTCTACATAGGACATACATGCAGAAATCTAATTGGTCGTATCACTTCTCATAAAAGTGACGCCAGAAGAGGTGTTCTTTCTTGTGCAGTAGTTAATTCGTTAAACAACTATCTAAATTAGTACTTAAAACCAAAAATAGTATTTAGTTTTATTCAACATTTATGATTATTAGGGTTTATTAGCAAAAAATAAAATAATGTTTAAAGGTAACTACAAAATTAGAAATTGTTTGCTTTTTTCAAGTACGGTCCTTTAATATCCTATGCCATCTAAAAACTAGCGTATGCTTTGGGTTTTCAAAGATCATAAAAATATCACCTATTTTTTCATGGCTCAATAAAAAAACACATTTTAATCAGTTCACTACTGATTTTTTGCAACCTTCTACCTTCGTTAATCTTTTCAAACATTTATCTCTGCACAGTATTTTTGATCGCTTTATCTATATTCCTTTTTTTTGCATTTAGGCTGTACTCTTTGTGTTTTTTTTTTTAATTTTTCTTAGCCTTCAAAATAATTTATTAGTGTCAAGTTTTAGTAAGAACATTGGTAAACTGTTTATTATGGTTTCACTATAAAACTAAAATTTTCTGTTTTGAAACAGAAAATCGTGAATTATGAACTATACCCGACGTGAATACGCAGAAATTCACTATTTTTATGGGGTCTGAGGAAATGGACACTTGGCGGCCAGACTTTATCGTGAACATCTTTAAAACCGGGGTGGACCGCAGCCTGAACGGTATCCTGACCATTGAGTTTTTATTAACACACATAACGCCCATTTGAATGGATACATACCATAAAGATTGCATGAAGGAATTCCAAGAACGAATTCTAATTGCATAGAGCAAGTTTTAAAATTTGTAGAGAGAGAACCAACAGCAAATACAAAATCTATAAGCCGTGCCTTAAACATTCCTAGAATCAGTGTTCGACGAATATTGCGTGCTCACGGATACCATCTATATAACGTTTAAAGAGTGCAAGCGTTAGAGCCGAACAACTACCCACTAAAGGTAGCATTTTGTCAGGAAATATTAAGACGACATGAAGAAAACCCTTATTTCTTTAACGAAATTTTATGGACGGACGAGTCTAGTTTTAGGAGAACAGGAATATTCAATATTCACAACTATCATCATTGGGCAATAGAAAACCCTTATAAAAGCCGGCCACATCATTTCCAGCATCAATTTGGTGTAAACTTACGGTCTGGAGTATTAAATGACTGAATGGAGACCTGTATTTACAGTTTTTAATAATCGACCTGCCACTGTTGTTTGAAGATGTAGATTTAGGATTACGACTACGAATGTGGCTACAACAAGATGGTGCCCCCTGCCACTCTTCTATGACCGTACAACAGCATTTAAACCTAAATTTTCCGGGTCAATGGATTGGTCGTGGAGGTCCAATCAGGTGGCCACCACAATCACCTAATTTAAACCCTATTGTTTTTTTTTATTTGGGGTAACTACAAGGAAACAGTATATGCTACAGATTGTGGTACCTTGCAGGAGCTCCAAAAGAGAATTTTAGAAGCTCAACGTGTGGTAAATGCCAATCAGCGAAGTTTCCGACGACTACGTGCTATTTTTTTAGGGAGGTACAGAAAATGCATTCGTGCTGGAGGAAGAAAATTTGAAAATCTGTAGTAAGATTAAAATAAATTATTTTTAATAAAAAATATTCCTTAATTTTTTTACCCTGGCTTAGGAAAAAATGTAAGTCAATTTATAGTTTTTATTTTATTAAGGCATGCTAAATAAAATTGCCCATTAAAATACTTGTTGCTCTAAAAAAAGTAGGTAATGTTTTAGTGCCTTTTGAGAGTCCACATCATGGGCTAGTTTTTAGAGAGCCTAGTAACCGTATTTAAATGAAATAATACATTTGTCATTTTAAAAGTGGCTCTTAAAAATGTATTTTTTTGCAAATAAAGCCCAATAATTATCAATTTTCAGTAGAAACACATGTATTTTTTATTTTAAGTGTTAATTTAGGATGCCATTTAACGCGTGGTAAGGTTAAAAATTAGCAATAACTTAATTAACTTATAATAAATAATATATCACTTTTGCACAGAAAATATTTTTAGAAATTCAAAAAATAAATCATAATTTGAAATTGGTTAAAAATTGCATAATACATATGGGGGTAATTCTGATAGTTTGGGGGCTCTACCTCAAAAAAATTTTTGACGTCTCCGTTTGGCCCACCAAAAATTATTATAAAATAAAATATATATATATATATATATATATATATATATATATATATATATATATATATATATATATATATTAAGACGACATGAAGAAAACCCTTATTTCTTTAACGAAATTTTATGGACGGACGAGTCTAGTTTTAGGAGAACAGGAATATTCAATATTCACAACTATCATCATTGGGCAATAGAAAACCCTTATAAAAGCCGGCCACATCATTTCCAGCATCAATTTGGTGTAAACTTACGGTCTGGAGTATTAAATGACTGAATGGAGACCTGTATTTACAGTTTTTAATAATCGACCTGCCACTGTTGTTGGAAGATGTAGATTTAGGATTACGACTACGAATGTGGCTACAACAAGATGGTGCCCCCTGCCACTCTTCTATGACCGTACAACAGCATTTAAACCTAAATTTTCCGGGTCAATGGATTGGTCGTGGAGGTCCAATCAGGTGGCCACCACAATCACCTAATTTAAACCCTATTGTTTTATTTGGGGAACACAAGGGAAAAAGTTTTGCTACAGATTGTGGTACGCAGGGCTCAAAAATTTTTAAACTCAACGTGTGGTAAATGCCAATCGCGAAGTTTCACGACTACGTGCTATTTTTTGGAGGTACAGAATATGCATTCGGCTGGAGGAAGAAAATTTGAAAATCTGAGTAAGATTAAATAAATTATTTTTAATAAAAATATTCCTTAATTTTTAATAATATATTTAAATATATATATATATATATATATATATATATATATATATATATATATATATATATATATATATATATATATATATATATATATATATATATATAAAATTACAAAAAACAAAATATCTGTTTACTTAATAGAATTGTAAAAGGTTACAATTATTTTATTTAGGTTAATAGTTTATTAAAAATAGGTTACCATAGTTTTTTCCTTTTTCGACGGTCATTGCGGATTATCCTGAGGGCACTGGAGACATCTATTTAACACTTTTCTTGCATCCTGTAGTAAAAGAATTCTTCCAGCTAATTCTAGAGTTTTCCAGACTTTTCCATTCTTTTCCACATTACTATATAAAGCGCGAAGGAAATCCGCACGGGTCAGTTTTAGTTTTGTATTCCGACGAGATAAGAAGTTGACAGACAGTTAAAGGTTAAACAGTTGTCATTATTACGTTACGTTAAAGAGTTACCATAGAACCGTTTGTAAACCAGATATCCAATAAAAAGGTGTAAAACCAGGATCCGTGTTTTTATACGGGTTGTCACGGAACATTTGGTGTCAGAAGCGGAACGAGGACCTACAAGAAAGCGAAAGTGATTAAGAATATTTGAATGCCTGTTGAGACCAGACAGCAAACAGAAACTATGGAAGAATTAACTGCACTGATGAAGCAAATGATGGCCAGCCAAGAAGATTTGAAGAAAGAAATGAAGACCAGCCAAGAAGATCTGAAGAAAGAAATAAAGATCAGCCAAGATTCCATGAGAGAGGATCTTACAAGAGAAATGAAGACCAGCCAAGAATCCAAGAGAGAAGATCTAAAAAGAGAAATGAAGACCAATCAAGAAGAAATGAAGAGGAGTCAAGCAGAAACAAGACAACGGATCGAGAAAATTCAAAAAGACATTAAAAAAAGCCAGGAAGAAATGAAACAAGAACTCAAAGAAAATATAGTGAAAATTTGAGAACACCTAAAAGGAGAATTTCAACAAAGCCAAGATGAGATGAGAACACAAATGCTGCTTGAATTAAAACTTACCAAAGAAGATGTTAAAGAAGAAATAGAAGAAATACAGCAGACTGTACAGCAAGTTCAAGGCCAAATACAACAAGAAATACAGCGACAAATTCAAAAGATAGCTAGTACATGCGTCGTCTCAGAAAGTGGTACTGCAACAACCATTATGAAACCACCAACTTTTGATGGCAAGATACCCTGGGTTACGTATCTCCGACAATTTGAAGCTGCTGCCAATGGTAATAAATGGAGTTCACAAGAGAAGGCACGTGCCCTAGTACTTGCTCTTCGAGGTGAAGCTATGGAGGATTTAAGAAGCGTTCCCAAGGAGAAGCAATGTGACTATAAATCCATTGTGATGTTCCTAGAAACGAGATATGGCGAAACGCACTTGCAGGAGGTTTATAAGGCACAGCTGCAAGGACAAAGACAGAAATACAAAGAAAGCCTTCAAGAGTACGAAGCTGATATTGTACGCCTAATAAATTTGACATATCCAGCCTATCCAGAAGAAATTAAACAAGAACTAGCAGTAGGTAGTTTCATTGAAGGCCTACGTGATCCGGATATGAACCAGGCGTTAAGAATGGCCAGACTTAAGAAAATATCTGAAGCTTTTGCCTATGCACTTCAATTTGAAACAGCTAAACAAACATCCAGGAATCAGGCAAGACTTCGAAGAATAAAGCAATCCCAAAGTTTTAAAGGTATGTTTCAGCCATAATTTAAAAACATTTTGAATATTCAAAAATAATTAGGTATTAATTATACAAAGTAATCAATCAAGATGATCAATTAAAAAGCTTTACCAATGCATTAGTCACTTAATTGCAATATTTTTTCTTATTTTATTACAACTTATGACTCATACAGAAATTGAGAAAAAATTAATTTGTAGTAAAAATATCTTCATTTTACAATTTTTGTAAATCTTTTTTAAGACAATTTATAAGACACTTGGCGTATATATTTAAGGATATTAAATAATAAAAAAAAATGAGTATTAGTACTAATAATGTTATAAAGTAAAATATTTTTTTTAATGTTTTAAAGGTAAAGGGAATAAGTTTTGCTGGGAGAGTTTTGTCAAGAGTACTTTATTTAGATATCTTGCATTTAAGAAACACCGCTTTTACATTTTTTATTATTATTAGCCTTAGGAAGCACTATTTCCTTACGATTCGGACTTTTTTGCCTAATAATAACAAAACATATGTGTATTAATATAAAAATAAATATTTCTCGTATTGTGTTTAACATCTTTTAATCAAGACTGTACGTAAGCATGAAAAAATGCTTAATAAGCGTTCTATATGTTCCATAGGTTGCAATTAGAATTAAACATATATTTACTTTAATTTAAATAAACAAATATAAATGTCTAATCACTTGTTTTTATTTTCGTGGTTTGTTTATTTCTGTATTTTAAATTAACAAACAGAGCTTTGTAAAAACATTAAAAATGACTCGCTTTAAACAATAGTTAATAATAAACTTATTGTCTACATAACGAATTTAAACGTCTAAAATCCCGTAAGCATAAAATAAACCAAGTAGTCTTGTCTTGTGGATTTTTAAGTAATGTTAATGGACGTTTCAGAATCGGAAATAATTTGCAAATACAGCAGCAGACCATGTGAAAATACCTATTTCATGCTTGCTAAACCACGCAAAGCCCCCAGAACCAACAAATTAAAACTAAATTATCCAATTTCTTAATGCTCGAGGACATTTGGTTTATTACAATTATATACCTCGTACTGTGTGAGTTTCTTTTTCTAACGAAATCTGGTCCTAACCTTAGAACTTTTGCTTAGGAATAAGTATAGAAGTTTATTTATTAAATCCAATGATACATTTTGCAAATTATTTTCACGCTACTTGGAAATGACATTTTAACTCCATGACTGACACCAACTAAAGCAAAAAAATTCGTGGCAATGTACATTTGTCATTGCTTTGTCATTTTTGTGATATTAATGCACACAATTATCTTAAGCAAGATTCACAACGCCCAACAGATATTTTTTTATTGTGTTGTGACAGTTCAGAAAGGCTAAAAGCATAAAAATTAATATACTGTGGCTGTCGGCAAAAGAACAAAATTTCATGGTAAAAATGTGGTCATTATGTCATTAACAAGACAAATGCCTCTTCTTTAAATGGAAATAGGAATGCTTAGAGTTGTGAAAGACGCTATTTTTTAGATACGGGAACACTATTCCAACTTGGGTCTGATTTCAGATATATACATAGTGTACAGCTAACAAGAAGAAAAGTACTTTTGGGCTTGAAAGAGAAATGTAAAGTTTCTGGTCTCTGCTTTAACTATGTGTAATGTGTTTATGCCATTTAAGGCCATATTGAAAGGAAAGTAATCAAACAAGATTGGTGGCGCCTCAATCGGGTAACAAGATATTTACGCCGATTAGAAAATTGTCAAGAAACGCAGCATAACAGACCTGGTCCAATGCCTTAAATATGTCAACCGTCATGATCTGTGATGCACCAAAATACTCAGGAGACTTGTTCCGGTTAGTGATGTTTTTGATGCAAAATGTTTATATCTGCGGGTTCAAATGCAGGAGGTATTGGATTTACAATTACAAATGCAGAAGTTATGCGGATGTGAAAGTTATTTTTAAAAGGATACCTAATTTAGTTTAAAGTCATGTTTGGGTGAAATTACCTTGATAAAAAATAAAACTACTTTAGAGTAGAAGTTATAGGTAATATATTTTTATATATTCGTGGAACCACCACCAATGGCGCTGTGCCATAAGGTTTAATACTTGCAATGAAAAAATGGGGTTCAAGCCTAAATACTAGACAACTACTATACTTATCTATTACTCAGGCTTTATATTAGCTTCTTTAAGTTGTCCTGAGGAAAAATAAATTACGCAAATTTATATAATCTAAGAAAATCAGAGAAAGTCTTTGTTTATGATTATTTAAAATTTGGTTTTGTATTATTTTTTATTTTCATAAAAATATATTGGCTTTTAAACTATTTTTATTATCATTTTCTTGATGCTTTAATAGTTATTTACGATATAAGTGGGATAAGAGCTTTATTAACGTATGTACGCGAAATTTGCATAACGAGTGCGTAGCACTTCTAGATAATGTGAAGGACGAAGGTGAATGTTTTCATTTTTTTGCCAAACACTAAAAGCAAAATACCCAGAAACTTTGTTGTGGCAGGTGAAAACATTGATGGTATAAATATGGTTGACATTATTTGCAATTACATTATTCTTTGACCAAATAATATTGGTCATTTTAGATATTTAATTAATATAAACAGGAAAAAACTACATCATCCTGAAAAGTACACTGATTTCAGATTCTGGTGCAGATTTATTAACAGTAAAAGGTCATGGTGGTGGGTGCTCCAACACAGTTACTGAAGGTTATATTGACAGTTCAGTTGAAAATAAAAAGAACATAGCGGTGAAAATTCTAGAAAACCTTAATAGAAATTTGGATGTAACTACAAATGACCAGACGATTAATGTTTTAGAAAGTTTTTTGCAATTTTTCCTATATTCAGGGATTTATTTAGAAGGTTGTAAAAATTGTGGAATAAGAAGTTTATATCTCACGGGCGTAGATAAAGTCTTTTTTGTGTATGTGTAGTCAATTTTTTATCCTAAATAACAAGAAAACGCAAAGTTTAACTTCAACCAATATGTAAGTTCCTAGGTTCCTTTAGGTATGATGTATAAATTTTGCATATCTCGTTCCGAACCTAAATCTGACCTTCTTTTAAATAGCCCATCTAGGTCCCAAATTATGTTTAATTATTTTTTTATGATATAATACAATCCTAGTCCTTCCTATTTTATGAAAAATAAAAAGCAAGCAATTTTTAGTTTACACTAGTTAGTTATCTAACGTCACATTACCATAAAATAAACAAACGTAATTTATTTTTAAGAAGGGTCAATAAAATTAACCAGAACTAAGCACAATTAACTAGAATGTTTTCTGGGTTAGGTTTGTGTGAATTCTGTTAATTCAAAGGAGTTAATACTCTATTAAAAGAATCTCCAAAAGTTTTTAAGTAGGCACTTAGCTAAGCTTTTATCCCTGATACTAGCTTATTTTATTTCTTTCGAAGAAAATTTTCGATTGTGCTGGTAAATTTAAAATTGACCAATAGTATATTACCCCGTTGCCCATAAATTTTTTAAAATTTAGCAGAATTACTCTTATTAAATTTGTCTGTGATTTAACCTACTAGTGGAATATCAAACAACCAAACTTCTTTTTTATTATCTGCATACATATTAAATACCATATACTTTGTTGGTAAACCCTAGAATCTAATTAGGTCTAATTCCAAAAAGCGTTTATGGCACATCGGGCTGAGTTAGGCAATTTTCAAAAAGCATTAAAATTGTATTACCCTTTTTAGAGTCGAGTTGGACAACGCCTCTTAAAGTACGTTAATAACTTTTTTAGATAGCAAAATTTGAAAAAAAAGGATTAAAAATATTTGCAATGGGTCATTGTTACACATCATGGTGTTAGTTCTTCAAAAGACGCAAGGAAAAAAACCGATGTTGGTCAACCTGTAAAACAAAAATGATTTTTACTATTAGGTTGATTGTTTACTATTTATTTTGTAAATTTTAATTTTATTAAAGAATGTTAATTAAACTGATTTATGTAGGTAGGTAGGTTTAAAGTGAGTTGGTATAACACCCTTCCACCGCGACCGATCGGTCTATTGTGGCTATAAATACCACATTCGTTATAACATAATAATTTGTATTTATTTTTAACACGAATAACACAGTCTTTTTATAAATGTATAAAGACTTATTGACTTTTTATTCGTAAGAATATATTTTTGGTAAATTGTTTATTATTTTTTAAATTCAACAAATTCCTCTTAAATTTTAAACTGTTTACTTTTGTTGCATCACCATTAAATTTTTACTGAATAAAAATATTTTTTCTATTAACCTAGTATCAGTCCGCTTCTGATGCTAATCTTAACAACAATAAAAACCACGGTCGATTTTTATAGACTTAATAATTACAACATTATCTTTAGGCGGTGCTTTAAGATAAACAAGAGATAAACTACAAACGAGAATAAGAAAGGAAATAAAACAACTAGTAATGGTATGTCTTTAGGGTAAGTTTCTACACCTACGAAACTCATTTGACTTTCTTGCTATGGGCTAAATAAAATTTAGCTACTTTAGTGATTAATGTGTTTATAGGAACATTTGTGCCTTAGGTATTTATATGTTAGTAAGGTTGTGCACGATTTATTTTTTTTACAAGGTAAATATTTGTTTGCTAAACTACAAAAATAAGTAATAGCGAAATAAAAATCGTAAACAATTCGTAAATTGTGCACTAAAATCTCTAAACCCAGTGCTCACAATAAAATTAACGTCACGTGCTAGAACATTTCAGGATCTGTTCATTTGAAGTTCAACATGTTTATTAAGGGTCAAATATAGATAATGCAATGAAACGACGTCAATATTTTAAGTGCCTATGTACCCTTCGTTTTTAGATTGCGTCTTATTTGATATTAGCTCATTTTTAGTTTTTATGTTTTGGAATTAACAGGTTACGCTTCATCTCGAAAATTATACACATATAGAAAACCCGCATGTACTTAGAAAATAAAATATACATTCAGCCTAGTATTCAGTTTCCATGTTATTCGCGAACAAATCCTTTTATTTCCTTCTGCTGCTGCTCTAGAACTTCTCACGAACCTTTGTGCAGACGAAGTTGGCAAAGTGCTCGAGTATTGTTGAGAGGATACCCGGCCTGTACACAACCTTTAAAGTTGCCCAGTAGTAAAGTTTACTTAAAGGAATATTCTTTTATTAAAAAAGAATATTAAAAAAAACCAGTGGTTTAATAAATTTTATATATTACTATACTTAAAAAAAATATGTTGCTGCGTATTTTACTGTCCAGTATTTGGTAAACATTTTATAGGAAAAACTTATTTTCTTAGTATGCTTTTGTTTAAGGTGTCAATACATTTAGGATAATATGTTAGTCTTCTTCAGAAAATATATAAAAGGAAAACATTTCTAACCAAAATCACCGCCTCTTGATTCCCAGTTAAATATACATATGTAGGTGAAGGGTCTCGGGAGAAAACCATGCATGCCACAAAAAGTTTTATTAGGAGAAATCAATTTTAAAGTTTAATACTGCATAAATTAACACGGATTGGACTTATAATTATAAAACAAGTGTAAGTTTTATTAACACTTAATAATAATAAGTATTACTTCTAACTAAACATATAGGATATATAGTTTTTATTAAAAAAAAGGGAAAAAGTCATTCGGCGTCAAGCTTTTACCGGAGAAAACCATGTATGTCCACTTGCAGGAGTGTTTCTTCTATCCACGACTGTCCTTTGGCTTATTTTTTTTGGAAAGCAAAGTGCATAGGTAAGTATATTTAAAGAAAATGAATTGTAATTTGCTACGGTAAAATATAGTGTATTTCAATAAGCCGTATTATTTACCTTGCTACATTTGTTTTAAGCAATTATTTCTGACTGGAAAAACTTCGACGAAAACACTATGTCTTTGTATTTTTTTATTTATGGGAATGAAGTTGAAGTATGACTGCATAGGTAGTTTAGATTCTAAAGATGAAAGTTCATTTAACTTTTTTGACTGACCAGAAGAACTGATGGGATCTTCAAGCTTAATAAAATGATACGTATCTCGGTAAAACACGGTTGGAACATAAGAATTTACGCACATTATCTCTTTCACTTTTTGCATCGCAAAAGGAGCGGCGTATTATTTTAAAAACTTCACACCATCCCCTTACCAAACGTTGAGATACGGGGATGACATTAACGGCCGAGTGATGATCGCGTTGTTAAATTTAGCAATAGACTTAGCAATTGTTAAAAGTTAACAACGGTTTAGAATATTTATCAAAACGTCATTGTCAGTGTTATTCAATGGTTTTAGTAGGCAACCTGTCAAAATCTGACATTTTGTTAAACATTCTAAACCGTTGTTAACTTTAACAATTGCTAAGTCCATTGCTAAATTTAACAACGCGATCATTACTCGGCCGTACAAGTATTAATTACTGGATGCTTGCCTTGCCACACTACCTACTACTACTACCACTATCTTTTTACACAATCTGTTCTTAAAATCCAAATCCTAAATATATTTAATTTAATATACACTTAATTTTTTTTTGTATTAAAAATATTGCCCATTTACAGAACAGATTCTCACATTAAATTTACACAACTATCTTTATCTTAAACCAGCATCCTACATCATTTAGTGCTAAGTGCGAAATTGCTTAAATTTTGCAATTTAATAAAAGTGAAATCACATTTTCCTAACGAGTTTTTTTCAATATCATTAAATTTATATTAAAATGATATAAAAAATACAATACAAAATATGTAATAAGCCAAGGTTATAAAAGTGAAAACAATATTACCAGCAAATTGCATATTAGTTCGTCTGAAAATAGTTTAATATTTGAACAAATAAAAAAAAGCAAACGGTAGTACACAAAGAAAAATTTATAGACTAGACAAAATTTTTTATCACTATAGGAACTGCCAAAACCTTGTCTAATATATCTAAAAGTTTTTACTTAAATTAAGTAGCTTAAAAAAATATTTCTGTATTATATCTTTATTTTATTATATAGAAAACTAACTGAAAAATCCACGCTTAACGATTGTACAATCAATTTTTATATCTTATATTATTTGTAAACAAATCTTTGTATTATTAACCGTACATTGTATATAATATATACGAAATTGATTTATAAATTTACTTATTAAAATAATGATTAGTTAAGTAATTTTGAATTTTTGTTAATCATTTCCGAAGTTTTGAGACCTTTCCAGATTAGTCCAGAAACTTTTTAGAAAATTCTAAATCGATTACAACACTTGCACACATTTTAAAATTTCCAAGATCATTTCAAACAATTTAAGAACTTTCTAGACGTTTTAGATTGATTACATCAGTTGCATACACTTTTGAACTTTCTAGATGATTCCAGAAGCTTTCTAAAACATTTCAGGACAATCACAACAATTGCACTCATTCTGGAACATTTTAGATCATTCTGGAAATTTTTAGAACTTTGTAGGTCATTCCGGAAGCTTTCTAAAACATTGTAAATCCATGACACCAATTGCACACATTTTGGAACATTTTAGATCATTCCCGAAACTTTTAGAACTTTCTAGACTATTTCAGATTGACACATTTTGGAACTTTCTAGATCATTCCAGAAATTTTCAGAACTTTCCAGAAGTTCACTTGAGTTAGAAGGACAGGTATATATTTTTTTACATTTTCGCCACCCACAACCCCACTACCCACCGCGATCAAACTTTCTTACTTGCAAGTGCAGACCTAGGGCTACCTTCCACCATAACTATAAGTGAGTGACAGTGGGTAGTTATGAAGAGATGGACATACAAACACACAGTTTGTATGTCCATCACATTAATATGCCATTTAAATAAGACAAGTATTTTACCAGATGCAGTAAAAAGGCTTTGCTTAGTAGATAGGCATCTTTACGAATTAGACAAAATTTGTATTTACAACAGACACTTTTATTATATGTAAGATATACTTGTTACATTTGTGGAAAAAGTGGAATAAGGTTAGGTTAAAAATAAGTTAATTTAAATTAAACCATAATTAAAATATTGTAAATTTGCCGCTTAAATATTTTGGCAAATTGCCAAAATGTTTTAAAGAAATAAATAAATTAATACTTTTATTTTTTTTTTTAATTTACATTAAATCAATTTTCACGTTTTTTGACCTGTTCCAGGTTTTTCATACACGCGCCAATTAGTTATTGTGCAAATTTAAAATAGTTCGCCAAATATTTGGTTAAAAAAATTTATATAAAAGTTACTAACAATTTAATGTCTTAAGTATACGAGTGTATTTATATAATAATTTATTACATCTGGATATTAACTTTATTTAGATTTTTTATTATTTTTTTTGATGTGCGCATTTATAAGGGTAAAAAAACAAAAACATTATTTAAATTAAAAACATGCCTTTATTGCTTTTAGTGGTCCTAACCTAACTAGCTTGCTATTTGTTGTGTATATATTTTTTAAAATATTATATAAATAGCTAATTTTTAGATTTCTTTTCCAGATGACAAATTAAAACGTGGTTTTCTGCATTATTGATTCCCTCAAATTTAAGCATTGCAAAAGTGGATTAGAATTTTGTTTCTTTTAGAAATTTTTAAACCCTGCTTTAATTTTGTACATCATGTGTATAACATAAAAATTAATATTTTAAATTGTTAAACCTAAGCAAATATATTTTTAAATCCAACTAAGTATGGCTATAAGAAAAAATATGTAAAACACTTAAAGCAAATTATAGCAAATAAAAAAATATATTTTTTAGGGTTTTTGCCTGTTTTTCGTTAGGTGTTGTCCAAAAACCTTATCGGAAAGTAAACAACCTAAAAAAACAAATTTAATACAACACTCTGTATATGAAGACACTGCCTATTTATTTTTAAACTCAAGGAAAATAGCTCAATATACACACCGACTTATGAAAAAAAGTTACGTTTGACTGCATTTCTCCCATTTGTGCGTATATATTTGCTTTTCTGACAACGCTAAAGAATAATACAAGAAGAGCCTTGACCATTTTTCATGTTTTACCTTTTTTTGCTTTCTAATAAAATAGTGATTATAAATAAGTGTCAAAATAACTAAAGATAATATATTAAAAAAGCTCTACAACCTAAGAGAACTTAATATGAAATTACTTAAAAATATTTGTAATAATTATGCACCAAACCCTTAAATCAACAGTCAAATAGCGTGTTACAAAAATAAATATAAAATATACAAATGGTTTCAACTTTAGAGAAAGTTAGAGATCCTGCTTAAAACACTATTACCATGTGTAAGGTCTAGTTTAACCAATAACCCTTGGTGATTCGCCTTTTTAATGAACCAAATATTATAATAACCATCCTATTTATCAAGAGCTCTAGAAAACCTGTCTTTCATTTATGGAGATCTTTACGAGTTCTGCCCTCACGAATTGGAGAACCTGTAAAAATATAATTTTGAGTCTTATTCCTAAAACAATTATCTTAAAAATCATTATTTTTTTAAGTTTCAAAGATTATAGAATAAAAAAATTGACGTAGAATTTAATGGTCCCATGAAATACTATTTTGCTTACTTAAAAATGCTTTTTTTCTTCCACTGATGTACGAGTACAAGATGGCTCAAGATGCACTGCACGGCATTCAATTCAGTCAAAATTAAAACATGAGCATGTTCCGCGTCAACAAATCAAGTTTGAATCGCGAGAAGACCACGCAAGGCAGCGCAAAAAAATGGATACACGGTCTAAGGTTTTATAGGTAAAATATTTTACAAGTAGTGGTGCCAAAAAAGCACCCGAAAACGTATAATCTAGTAGAAGTAGAAATAAAAACACACTGAAAGGATGATAAAGAATTAAAATAACTTAAAAGTTTTGAAAATACCATATCTGGTAGTTTAAATCTGGTACATACAAGTCGATTTTATTATGACCTTTCAAGGTAAACTTATCGCGGTTTAGGATTGGCTCAAAAATTACTTAGAACGGCGCTTTAACGAGTTTTTTGACATAGCTTAATAAGCAAATAAATCTGGAACCTTAAGTCAACCTAAGTACTAATTTCAACGTATGTTTACACACAAACAATACCAAAAAGATGTTATAAAGCATGTTTGGAACACTATAAATTATACCACAAAAACGAAACGTACCAACTAAAGGATAAGAATTTAAACAATCACGTATCATAGACTTTACCGCAATAAAGTCTTTTACAAAAGGCTTTCCCATAGAATCACGATCCATATCGCTAGCAAGAAGTTCGTTAAACTACTTTATGCATACATATAGATAATATCAGATTGTTATGTTGGCTAAAACCCTAGATTTTAATCAAGCTTTTGCAAGTTTGTGCGTATAAAATTTAAAAACCTATTGTTTTGCGAAATTTTTATGTCATCACATAAGTTAATATAAGATGTTTAAAGAGTTCCTATAAACCAAAATTATTTTAGATGGTAGAAAAAAAAATGGAAAAATAGTTTTATTTTTTAACTGAACAATAGTTACCCGTGTGTTTTTAGGCATGAATTCTTAGTTTAGACTAAGATTAAGCATTTAATACATACAAAAAAGACTTGGCGTATAAATATTTTTACAACATAAATAAAGCAACAAAAAATGCTTGAACTTTTGGGAAAAACTTAAAAATCAAAAAATATACCCGTTTTAACAAACGAGGACTCACTACAAAAGCTTAAAGTCTAGGTATTAACGTAACATAGGTGCCTATTGTAAAGTAAGAGGCAGTTTATAAACACACGTGAATTAAAAAGTTTGGAATGTAGCGCCAGACCTTTTTGTGTATTAATAGTTTCGAAATTTTTGGAATAAAGCACCAAATTAAATATTTAAGGCTTTTCCACGAAAAGTGTTAAGGATGCGCGTTGTACGATTAAGAGATGCTAGAATAGGAATTGTGCCGGATAATTCTTAAAAGCAAATCCTATAAAGATCGTATAAATCAGAAATGGGTTTTCTTAATTCCATTGCATATCACATGCATGCACCTATAAAAATCATCCAACATCAAAAGCTTGAAATGGTATATTGAATATGATAATAATATAGGTTTAATTCATTTTGACTCCGAATATTATTATAGGATAATATTATTACAATAATTTATTTTAATTTTCAGTGTTCATATCCTTACTTAGTAATAGATTCCGATTTTTAATGCAATCACCTAGATGCTGATACACGTGTAGTATTTCAAAGATATAGTCAACGTACAATAAATCTTGCATTTTAATTTTACTACTTGTTTACTAATATGTTTTGGTCAATAATCAAAAACTTTGGTTTTTAAATGGACACATTTATATTCGTTCTGACTTGAGAAGATACCTACCGATTTACTCACTCTTAGAAAAAGTAGAAAAAAGTTTATACTTTTTACTCATAGCGGCTCATGCTTTCACTAGTTGCGATACAATCTCATCGATATTTATATTGGGAAAAACCAACAATTTTTTCTAATTCAAAAAACATGTCTTATAAAGATTTACAACATATTTTTAATATGTGTAATGTATTAAATAAAAGGGCTTTAAAATAGTCAGTCTTATAGGTTCTACTTATACAAAAAAAACTCTGTTATTCAATTTTAGGTCTAAAAATTTCTATTTAGTTCTTTAAAAAAACCATTTTGTACAAACATTAAAATACGTAATATTTTAAATACCAAATAACAATATTTTAGAATTAACTAAATAACTAAATCTATATTTAAAAATTAAAAATTTTATAAAGTCCTAGGTCTTGCTAGATTGTGCCTAGTACCGATGATGCATTACCCCGTTGCACAGCTAAACCAATTCTTTGGATAATAAAACTTCTAGATTTTTTGCATACATTTTTTTTGCAAATTTCATTTATAAAATCCTTAGGCTCATCACCCAAAGGACCAAAAGTTTTAAGAGCAAAAGAAATGAGGATAAAGCGGTCTTTAAGCTCTATATATTTTAAATGTTTTTTATTATCGGCAAAACAAGCAGCAGCACCTACTAAATTAGAAGTTTTATCTAGATAGGATTTTGCAAGTGTATAGCTGCAAGTAGCGTCCCAAAGTAATTGTTTTTCATATTTTCAGGGAATTAAGGTCATTCCATCTACATGTTTTTCATCGCTTCTGCAAACTCCAAGAGGCTTTAACACAAAAGGATTTTAAGCTGAAATTAGAGCTCTCTTCATAATATCATTTATCTGACTGTGTCTAGAAGAACGCCCTGCACTTTTTTGCAGCTTTACTCATGTAGGCCATAAATATCAGCATTTTCGCCGTAAACGCAGGGGTGTTGTCCACACACAGGCAGACCAAGTCTGAAAGCGATGGAAATGTGGAATGTTTTGTTATCTAATAAATTTCCCAAGGACGAAGATGGAAGTGCGTTAATCCAAGCATTACTTTCAGGGGCCTGAAGAGCAAGTAGACGTGCCTTATCTTCAGTTTTCTGGCATATGTATGTGTGGCGAGCTTGGCAAATCAAAAAGTCAAAATCGTTTTGTTTTAATGGTAATTCGTGTGGTTGATTTTAAAGATTGCAGACAGATAACTATCTTAGAAAACAATAACTGAAATCATTATCTTCTGTAGCAAGGATATAGGAAAAAAATTTTTGAAAGTAAATATAATACGTCATTGATTAAACCTAAAAAGGCAGAAATAGACATGGTGAATGTATCTCTTATTTCGAGACCTCTAAATTTTACTGGAAAAGTGCTTTGTAACCAAGAATTTAATTTAATATCACAATTTTTTATGTCTTGAACAAAACTGTGTAATATATTTTCAAATTTACGAAATAAATCTTGATATTTTCAACAAGGTAAACATCTTAGCAAATAACACATTTGAGGTATAGCAAAGAAATATTTTAGTAAATTATAGAAAATATGTGAGTCTATAAATTTTAATTTGGGGCTAAGAGATTTTAAACATTTTGTCTTTTTATTAATTGAGTAGGTATTCAATTTCATTTGACGGAAAAGCACTTCCTAATAACTTAAAATTTGAAATAAGAATTACTGACAGATTAGGAACAACACTTAAAAAAATTGATAGTACATTAGAATGATCTTTAGATAAAACAGTTAATTCACACTTATCAAAATTTAAATTTAAACCCAAATCTTTACTTCCTCTGATTATTTTATAAAAAATATATTATTATATTGAATAGCTTTTTGGCAAATAAATAAGTAGGATCAAGCCCAGCTTCATGAAATATTTTTAAAAAATCCTGATGAATGCGCATGGCTACTTAAAGATAAAAATTTGTGCCCAAATTATTATGATGAATGTTCAGCGAATAAACTACTGCAAAAATTGTTTGTGTAAGGAAAAATTCTTATGTTAAATAGATGCTTGCCCATGTATCGAGTTGGCGTTAGACTGTAGTCACATTTGGGTATGCAACGATTCATGTCTTAACAAAGTAGAATTAATTGAAGATCAAACCGATGTACAATGAACAAAGTATAGTATATTAAATATTTAGTCCAAACACTATTATTTACATTTATCATTTTAGTAACATTTCTGTAGTAGGTATAAACATATACTTATACATAATAAATGTTACATTTTATATTACAAAGGCAAATAATTTGTATGTATTTTACAAATTGACGATAAAAGCAACTTAATTGTGTAATACAGCGAGCATTTTGTGCTCGAGCTCTCAATTGTATTGAGGTGATAGTGGCGCGCGGAGTCAACACCAAACTTCAAAATTAGGCAATTTTTTTATTAGATATTAAGAACCGATACTTTTTATCAAACTTTCTTATACTTTATGTTATCTACGGTCCTTTTTACTGAAAATGTACTGTTGTGATATCTCAGCAACTAGAGTAGACAGAATTTAAAAAATTTTAGATTTTACGTTCAATTTATTGCAAGAAAAATATACATTTTGTTTAGGTAACAAAAATATACTTAGCGCAATAGTGGGAAATTAGCCAACACGATTTTAAAATATGTGTTAAACAATGTGTAGCTGAGTAAATATAACCATACAGACAGACCGGTGGACCGACTGATAAAGGATAATTAAAAGCTTTGTTTAATTCTAGAAACCCCAAAACGTTAAGATCTGCTAAAATCACAAGTTGTTACATTCTAACCAAATATTATGAATATATGTAATAAGCATTAAGCCTGAGTTCTTGTAAATCTTCTGAGTAATAAAATAAACTTAAAAAAAACAATAGCTTTTTCGAGTTGAACTTATTAACTAGGTGCCGTTTTTTTCGTGATGAAAATACTGTAAAAAACAGAAGAAACTTATAAGGGACTCTTATTATAGAATTGTCTTTTCACATTTCCTACAGACCAAGTTTTGTTAAGGCAGCTTTAGAAGTTTTAAGAATATTTAAACGTTGCGGTACTTTTTAATAACCCATTATATTAAACGTTTAACCGGCACCACATATACCAATTAAGTTGACTTAATTGTGTCAGACTAACCAGAATTAAAAACGTTTAGCTAGTACACTTAGGAAATGTAAATTAATTACCTTTCTACGTAAATCCTAGTACGGTAGTACATAAAGTATTTCATGCAAAGCAATAAATTATATATCTGTGGGTCAATTACTTGAACTTGGTAATGTTTATCTTTTACGTACACGTGAAGGAATTACGATTGGTTAGGATTGGTTTAAAGAATTATTGACGATCGATTAGGGCCAATATTAGAAGAAAATCATGTTATATTATTGCAATGGCTATTTAAATAAGGGCAATAATTTTATTAACTCAACAAAATACGATGCACACTCACCTGGCAATTGGCGACCGACAAAGTTCCGGCCTTAAGCACGTATTGTGTATTAACACGAAAGATTTTTGAGTATTTCCCTCTATCATAACTTTGTTATCGTTTCACATAGTAGCATGAGATTTGGTACGATGACTCACATGAGTATTCTAATTACACGTAAAAAAAATTAAAATGTTGTGTCAAGTGGTTTTTGACTTATTTAATTCTGAAAATCGTCCATTTTACTTCTGACTAACTCACTCATTCATTGACTTATTATAATAAGGGGTACTTTCCGATGGAGTAGAAACTTAAAATTTGGTATGTATGTGGGTCAAAAGTATAGGAAATATTTTGAAAACTACAGATTTTTACTCGGAATACCCTAAAAAGGGGCGGTAATATCAGGGGCGTAGCTACCGCCGCATCTGCCGTATCAATTATACGGGGCCCCCGGGCCACGGAGCCCCCAACGTGCGTAACCAAAAATTAATAAAAACTTCCCAAATTTTAGAACTGAAATTTTAAATACGATTAAAGAATATGGAATTGATTTAAATAAATGTAGAGAAAAGAGTTAAGTTGGAGCACGCATTAAATTTAGTTTTAAACGATGCTGCGAAACATGTTCGTGAAGTGTCGAATTTTTTCAAAAATTTAGAAAAAATATATACTTTTTTTTGGCAATAGTATAAAACGCTGGGCAATGTTAAGTGACGATTTATCTAAAAAATATTTAATTACCCTTAAAAAGGTATGTCCTACCAGATGGTCTTCAAGGAACGATGCTTTATTAGTGGTAAAGAAAAATTATTTATTAATTATGAAAACTTTGTACCAACTAAATTTAATTTCGAATAAAAAAGATGAACGTGAAGAATGTAAAAATAAAATTAACATTTTAGATAGTTATTATTTTTTTCTTCACTATTTGAAATCATTAATCCTGTTTTTAAATCTCTACAGCGTGAAAACAATAACTTACCGGAAACTAGTATTTTATTAAGTAATTTTTTGAATAAACTGTGCGAATTAAGACATCAAAATTCATTCAATAGTTTGCTAAATGGGTTCAAAGATTTAGCAAAAGAGTGGGAAGTAACAACTGTTTTTAAAAACAAAAGGCGAAAGATAATGAAGCGTTTTTTGATAAGTTATCACAAGATGATAGAATTTCAAACCCAAATGTCTATTTCAAAGTCAATGTATACTATTGCTGTTTAGATATATTAATTTCTCCAACTGAACAAAGATTTCAGAGCCTTTGCGATCTGAGTAGTAAGTTCGAAATATTACAACCGGAGAAACTCCTGTCTTCTTCAAACGGAGAGATATTCAACGCTTTCGGAAAACTGTCGGCTAAATACAGTAAAGACATCTCAGTTAATCTTTATGACCAATTAAAGGCTCTAAAACATGCTTACAATCTGAAATTCAAAATGTTCATTATATTAAGGAACTTATTGAATTATTGCTGATAAAATTTAAGAGTCTTGCATCCAGTTTTTTGAAGGTAATAACAGCATGCTTTTTATTCTTGACCCTTCCAGTTACAACCGCAACTGCTAAAAAAGTTTTTAAAATTAAAACTAATAAAAAGTTACCCAAGAACTATGATGGGACATGAACACCTGTCAGACCTGTCACTATTGTCCATTGAGGCAGAAACATTAGAAAAATTAAAGTCATCACCAACTATAAATGATTTAATAAATCAGTTTGCCGAAAAAAAGGCAAGGAGAGTGTATATTTAATTTGAATTGTTTGTAAAAATTTTGGAAAAAGTGACAGATAGATAACTATGATGAGTAAATATTTCTTTTAATGTTATGCACACATTTTTTTTCTTTTGAGAGAAATCTTTACCCTTCATGAGATCCTCCAAAAAAATTTTTTTACGGGGCTCCACCAAGGCACGCTACGCCACTGGGTAATATCGTATATTTAGAGGGTAGTTTAGAAGTTTGCAATCTTATTGAACCTTGATATTCGAGAGCATAATCGTCTTAGAAGTTAAATGCATTCGGGATTTTTTTATTAACAAAGAAAGTAGCTCCATTTTACCTATCAAGCCCCAAACCGGGCGCGATTTAAGGAACAGGGATAAAGTTAGTTTCTACCTACAGAGCAAGGAGTACTGAAAGTCATGAGATAAAAACTTGCCAAATCCATAAAGAATAAAACAAATTTGTGGGCAGGAATTGGTCTAATTTTAGACCTCAGTACTTTAAGAGGCAGAGGCATTTTTGGATGGAAACTGGGCGTTATTTTAAATAATTGTTTTTGGTGAGATGACTTTTAATGCACTAGTCTTTTATAGTTAATTAAAAGCTACTACCTTTTTTGTACCTTATCTCTAAAAAAATTGTTTGGGAAGTAATACAATGAAATTTTTTTGCCTTTGTTTATGCTAATGGTATATGAATTAAGATTAATTAAATATTATTTATAATTTAGATAAATCTTACCCAAAGAAACAAACCATGCAAAACCTAAAGAAACATATTACTAACTGGGTCTCAGCTATTTACTTTATCTTAGGCAATTTTTCTATTATACCAGGTGTGAACAAAAGTATTGCACACAGCCTGTCTCCATTGCTATTAGAAATATTATTTTGCAATTTTGAATGCACATACAATGATCTTTTCATCTTTTTTGATTAGCCCGAAGTGAACCAAAATTAATAATATTAAACAAAACCATGCGTTTTTAAGGTATAAAACTGTCATTTTAATGATATATTACAGAATGAAAGTTAGGTTTTTATTTGAAATGCCCTAAACGTGTGTTTTTTAACCTGCAGTAAAAGCGCCAAATTGGTAGTTTTTTATGTTATTTTTTTAATAAAAAAAAATAGTTAGCGCATTTTTTAAAGATACAGTAGAAAAGAAATTAAAATAATATACAGGGTGATTCATAAGGAAATGTCAATACTTCAGGTTCGTAGTCAGGGTCCAAAAATAAACATAAAAGCCTATACAATTATGGGTCCGCAAGGCCTTCGTTTTTGAAATACAGGGTGTTAAAAAATTTATTTAATTTTTCTATTTTTTAAATAAAATCTCTGGTAATGTAAATCTTGAAGTAAAAATTGGTATCCAGAGGTTTTTTGGTATGACGGATCCGAATCTAATCTTATTACGGCTCTTACTTGTAGGGGGAGCCATCTACACGTCTTTTTACTATTTTGAACAAACACAACTTTTTGGTACGGCCCTGTATTACATTTTTAAGTAAATTAAATAATTGTTTTGTCATTTTTACGTCAAAAAGGTATCCATGTTAAAAGTTGATATAAGCAACCATTTTCGAGATATTTGGGTTTAAAAAATTAGGACGCATCTGATTTTTTAGTTTGTTTTATTTGGGTTACTCGCCTTTCTATTTTTTGGAAAATGGGACCCTCTTGGTCCGGGTCCCGGGGTATACGGGCTGCCCTGTTCAGCCCTATTGGCCCTATGAACTTCCAGATCGCCTGCAACAATTACAAATATTAGTCTACGTTTCGGTGGCAAGTCGGCCACCGTTGTCAAGAAAGAAACTAAAACAAAAAATTAAACTAAATTAAAAAAAAAAAAAATTGGTTTAAAAACTTAGGAAATTCTGATAGCTGCTTCTTAGCTTTTTAATGACGTTTTGTCATAAGTGACACTAGGTTATTGGACTAGTGTATGTATAGTATTTAAAAAAACCAGAAAGGTGGGTGGTACGGTGTGTTAATTGATTTTAAGTTTACCTGAATTTACTCCAACATCAAGCAAGGCTAACCTTGTATTATTTAAATTAAAGGATATTGATGCTACACATCTGTGTTTATTTAATAAAATAAATGCACTTTTCTTTATTTTACGTTTTTTTGAAAAAGTTTCCTTTGCCAAAATGCTAGAAGCATTCCAGTTTATTATGTGGTTATTATCAAATGCGTGTTGACAGATTTTTGATTTGTGAAATTGTGTGTTTCTAATATATGTTCTTTGTTCTTTTATGCGTTTGGCTAATGGTCTGGAAGTTTCACCTATATAAAATTTATTACATGGTGTAAGGGATCTTATAAATGACATTTTTTGTGTTTTCGTTTATATTGTATGGTTTTGTTTTTGTTACTTGGGATTATTATTATTATTACTATTAGCCAAACGCATAAAGAATCATAGAACATACATAAAAATTACAGAATTCCACAAATCAAAAATCTGTCAACACACATTTGATAATAACCATAAAATAAACTGGAATGTTTCTAGCATTTTAGCAAAGGAAACTTGTTCAAAAAAACGTAAAATAAAGAAAAGTGCATTTATTTTATTAAATCGAGACAAATGTGTAGCATCAATATCTGTTTATTTAAATAATACATGGTTACCTATGCTTGATGCTAAAGTAAATTCAGGTAAACTTAAAATCAATTAACACACCATAACACCCACCTTTCTGGTCTTTTTAAATACTATACATACACCAGTCC
Source organism: Listronotus oregonensis (assembly GCA_019359885.1). Taxonomy (NCBI): domain Eukaryota; kingdom Metazoa; phylum Arthropoda; class Insecta; order Coleoptera; family Curculionidae; genus Listronotus; species Listronotus oregonensis. Next base: position 51,215 of record JAHBCN010002715.1, read on the forward strand.
AATAACCTAGGGTCACTTATGACAAAACGTCATTAAAAAGCTAAACAGCTATCAGAATTTCCTAAGTTATTAAACCAAAAACTTCTTAAAATTTAGTTTAATTTTTTGTTTTAGTTTCTGTCTTGACAACGGTGGCCGACTTGCCACCGAAACGTAGACTAATATTTGTAATTTTTTTGAGTTTTTTGGGGGTTTTCTTTTTTGTTCCAAGCGATCTGCAAGTTCAAAAGCAAGGGGTCAATAGGGCCGGACAGGGTCAGCCCGTATACCCCGGGACCCGGACCAAGAGGGTCCCAGTTTCCAAAAAATAGAAAGGCGAGTAACCCAAATAAAACAAACTGAAACATGAATCCGCCACAAAACTATAGAACATATTTGCATCTGATTTTATTATAGAAAAATTAAAAAAAAAATAAAACACAATGTATAATTAAACAATATGTATTTTAATTTTTAATAAAATTATTGTTCTTAAATTATGCTCGTTAAAACATAAGCTAGATTTCATAATTTTTAAAAATTTCACCATTTACTTCTAAGCACATGTCAGCTCTGTGGTGAACACCCTGTATCTCGGAAACGAAGGACTTGCGGACCCATATTTGTATATACTTTTGTGTTTATCTTTGGACCTTGACTAAGTAAATAAAGTATTGACATTTCCTCATGAATCACCCTGTATAAGAAGATGCTACCCTTAAGCATCGAAGAATTTTCAAATCTATACCTCTTTGTGCTATAGGTTTTTAACTAAAGTTTGCATAAACTGCTGGGCCTATTTATAGATTTTTTTTTATCTTAAGATAGTCCAGAAAATGTTTTTATGAAGCCTAGGAACCAGGATTTTGGGATGTTTAACAAATTTTTGTTTCAGTTCCATTAACAGTATCTTTAATTCCATTTATTTAAGTTCCTTAATTTTTCTAAGGCTAAATTATTAAATAAATTACCATATTAATTTATTGTGCCGCGTACATAATGTGCAGTTTTAAAAGAAACACTAATATATTACACAATCACCAAAAGAAATGTTCTTCTAATAGAACATACGCATAAACACCTCACATATCGCAAACATTAGGTACTTAGTTAAATAGATTTATCGCTTACACCATGTACAAGTTCTATTGGCGATGAAGAAAGTTAATTTGCATTTTAAAGAATCAGTTTCCTTACCAAGTATTTGAAAAGTATGTAACCCCAAACTGTTACGCGCAAAGTGAGATATTAAAGGATGTGGGTAAGCACTATCTGATCTTGAAACGGCTTATATTAAATTGACTTTGCAATCCAATAAATGACAGTGGACGAGGAATGCAAGTGGTATTTTAGAATTAATTGGCTTTTTAAGGATATGCTCTATATTGTTCTGGCGAAGATATATTTATGGGTTTTTTTTTCAGATAGGAGATCGATTAAAAAAATACTCTGAAAAATTAAAAGCTATAAAATTTTCGGTAACAATTGGGTCACCGTTTTTATAATATCAAAAAATCAGCAATAATCTTAAAAAATGTGATTTTTAGCTTTAACCCATTTTAACTCGCAACCTATTCCTAGAAAGGGTCTAAAATTTTCTCTTCCCCCAGTCGTTTGTAAAGTAACAAAAAAATGTGTTGATTAAATTAAATTAACTTTTTTCAAAAGTATTTAATACCACTTAAAACCTAACATGACTGACAGTATGGATTCCAGTACAGAAAATACACACCAGATCTTTTATTATTGTTTTTTGGTAAACCCCAGATCGGATCGTTGCAAACTTGGTTTTTACTTTCACCTAAACATGGTTCTTCGCAAAAAGCTTATATTCTTTGTTCGAGCCAGAAATTATTTCTTATCTTCTAATCTGTATACTCTGTATGTATCCCAAAGCAGACCCTCTTTAGAATATTGTTCTCATGCCTGGGGAAGGCGTCTCCCACAATTCTTACTATTTTTATATTCATTTAAAGAAAAGCTATTTATCTTACTAATGATTCCATGCCTACAGGAAAATTTCCTTCTCTGGCTCACCGACGGGCTGCTAAATTTCGGTTGCTTTAATAATAAGAAAATTAGAATATAACATTACTTTTACTTTACACAGTAAATAAGGTTGTAAAAAATATTTTTCAAAAAATTAACAAATATTGTAAATTATTTTTTTAAATGTATTCGTAACGTAGGTAAGCAGGTACCTAGGTTTAAAAAAAAACGTATACATTAATATGCGTCAATTCGCATATTAATAATTCTTTAAAACTTTTATTTAATATTATGTTTTTATTATTTGTCCTTTTTAAAGACGAATTCCTATTTTCTTATACTTACATCCTAATTTTACTTAAAAAGAACTATGGGGGATACTTTTGGCAACACAGAGCTGTGACACAGCTTATTACAGGTCGTTAGCTGCGCGGGCATAAAAATACATATTTTTTATATTTTAATATTGGACCTGTCAACAATAATTTGCAGTACAAGATGTAGGCTGTAGTACGTGAAGAGTGAGGCTAATCCCACTTTCACATCGATTTGTTTTGCCCCTATTTCATGTTAGCCAGGCTGTGGTGTCAAAAGTCGTTAGCATGACTTTGGAATAGTTCACTGCGTCGACATTTTTTTAATTATTTGTCCTACTACTGCTATGATAACACCAATAAACACCCAAAGTACAAGGCTTTAAAGTGACTTACTTTATACACCTGTGTGAAATTTTTTCGCACGGTTCAGACTGGTGAGAAAAATATGGCCTACTTAATATTTTATTCGTACACCGATATTTCCGCTGTAAAGAGGCTTTAAAGCGCCAACAAATGTTCAGTAAGTCTGGATTGATTTTTTTATAAAAATAACGTATTATTTTGATTTAATGTAATGTAAACCCACGAGAAACAAGTCCTAAAAGTGACTAATTTTATAAACCTTCATTTGTCTTTTATTTTTTTTATTAAAATAACGTATTATTTTGATTTAACGTAGAAAGTGTAAACAATTTACTTTAATGGTAAGCTAAAATTGTAAAATAATGCAGTCGTAACAAAATTATATTGTAAAACTGGTTTGAAAAGCATTTTTCACCTTCATGTGGATTATGGCACGTGCCTGTGGCTTCTCCCCTAAACTCTCACAATCCTGTGAAAAATGCTCTTTTTAAAACTTTTTGTACAACAGACTACTATGCATTGGGTATATATTGCCCACACTGTATAAAATAAAAAGAAAATTCTTTATCGCAATTCATCATTTATTATTTTACCTTTGTTTAAAAATACTTCTATGAAAACAAAATATCTTTACGGATTGCTTGTAGTATTAATTTTTTATAACCATGTCGAACATGCAGATCACGCATAGTAAACCATGTTTTTATGTCAAATTAGTTGCCATTGTTAAACACAAAGCAGTACCGCCCGAATCAAAAGAAAGTACCTATCTGGTTTCTATGTCGTTTAAATAAAATGTGATCTTCTATACTAGCTGTTTTGTTACAAAAACTTTTCTCACACTTTCGCTTATCCCATGTGTGTGCTTGCATAGAAAAGTTGGATTAATTATTTATATCATTATCGTGAATACAATCGTTTTTCTTATGCGATTTCTTTTATGACATCGTACGTCGCTGTATAAAACGGACTTTAGCTTAAATAACTAAATTCTTCTTTACATATTTCTATAATGTTAAACTTTTTATAATAGTATTAATATTTGGACTACTTATATGTTCATTAAGATTTAACAACAGTCATTACATCATGTTTTTGACAGCATTCATTTTATTAATGTAGTTTCCAATATTTAAATGATTTACAGTAACAGGTTACCTTTTTTTATTAATAAAATAATGTGTTTTGTGTGTGTGTGTGCTATTTTTAAATAAAAAGTACACTTTCACTATATTATTTTAGTTCTTAAAACTACAACATCAACTTTTATTTTTTGTTTTAAGGGTTTACGCTGTTTACCTAAAATAATAGTTTTTTGTCTTAAAACTAATCATGTAAGTTTCAAGCTTTTAGATGATGAGGCTAATAATAGTCAACCTAATCGTGGTCAACTAATTAATGCATAATGGAATTAAAAAAAATCTATTACGTTTTTAAAACAACCCCAAAAGCAGCCATGGGGTGTCTCTTGGACCTTCATCGCTTAACCTTACAGTGATGAGAGAGGCAAGAATGGGCTACTTCCAGCTGCAACAAAAACCAACTGGTGTCTTCGCTAGTTTGGGACATAACGACATAAAAAGTCAGGTTAGTGACAACATCCCGGACGTGAGATGAGCAGTAACGGCAACATCAAATCCACCTTTAATTATGAAAACAGAGATATCCGAAAATTTTACAAAAAAGAGGCAGAAATTATTTTGGAAATAATATTTTTGACTTAAGATTTGAATGGTAATAAATTAAAACTTCGCTAAAACATTGCAATATCTTTATCGGGTGTTTAAAGTTAGAGTTTATAAAAGATAATTATGGAAATAAAGACATACTTTTTATACAAAACGTGCTTTTATTGACGACAATTTTAAAAGCAAAAATATGATTTAGAAATACTTTTAAACTTATAATATTTATTCACACTTACTACAACTAAACAAACAATGGTAACAAAGAATGTTTTTTTTTCTAACTTAAACACAATCTTAAATGCAAAATTAGGCTTCATCACTATCTATAAAATTAGTTAAGTAATCGCTGCATTTTGCAAAACTTGTTAATTATGTACGCTAAATACAGGGTGATTCATGAGGAAATGTCAATAATTTAGGTACGTAGTCAGGGCCAAAAATAAACATAAAAGTCTATACAAATATGGGTCCACAAGGCCTTCGTTTCCGAAATACAGGGTGTTAAAATTTTTATTTAATTTATGATAATGAAAATATTGGAGAAAAAATTGGTATCCGGGAGTTTTTGTGTATGACGGATTCGAATCTAATCTTAGTACGGCTCTTACTTGTAGGGGGTGCCACCCAAGGGTGGTAAACTTAACAAGGAGTGTTCAATTTTTACTATTTGTCCGCAGATATAGGTTATGTTTTGACGTCACCTGTTTGCCCATTTTGCCCAGAAGGTAGATTTATTTCATTAATTTTTGTTAAATATTCAACTTTTAAAAACTATTTTGGATATGCACTTACTATTAGAACTGTAATGTATAACATTTTTAAAAATTAAGACTTCATACTACATGTAAACAAAACAAACAGGCAAACAGATTACGTCACAAATACCGAATTGACATTTAAATTCGCGTATATGGGCTTAAATGGGATCGAGCACTCCTTGTTAAGTTTATTACCCTTGGGTGCCACCTACACGTCTTTTTACTATTTTGAACAATCAAAACTTTTCGGTATGACCCTGTATTACATTTTTAAGTGAACTAAATAATTGTTTTGTCATTTTTTGAGCAATCGTTTTCGAGATAATTGGATTTAAAAAAATTACGACGCATCTGATTTTATTATTTATAAAATTAAAAAAAAAACATAAATAAAAATTTGTAATATGTATTTTAATTTTCAATAAAATAATTATTATTGTATTTAAATTATGTTTAGCAAAACATAAGCTAGGTTTTACAATTTAAATAAAAACTTTCACAATGTATTTCGGAAACGAAGCCTTGCGGACCCATATTTATATAGTTTATTTTTGGACCTTAACTACGTACCTGAAGTATTGACATTTTCTTATGAATTACCCTGTTTATAGAAAAATACCAAACCCTATCGTTTTGTTAATAAAAAAAGTTCTTTGTAATTTTTTCTTTTAAGAAACTATTTTTAAATTATGTTTGCAAATTTTTAGCAATACATTCTAAAACTACAATCCATAACCAATATTAAAAAAAAAATGTAGAAGTATGTAATGAAAAATCTGCAACGTTTGTGGTTTTGCCCCTAAAATCCCCCAAAAATCCTACTGTGCATCGCCTGTAGTTCATAGAGTGTGTGTAGTTCGTAAGATAATTGGCATTTCGGGAATTTAAAAACACACTGTATTGCGTAACACTTACCCTTTTTTGCCGTCTGCTCCAACCACAATCACGAACACTATAAAAATGTTACAGGGATATTAAAAAAGAAAATAAATTCCTAATATACCCAAAAGTAATAAACCCCATTACTCGACAGGTTAATAGTCATTACTCCTCAAGTCGAAATGCCTGCAAGACATCAAAATAATTAGATAAAAACAGCGAATGTTAACAAGATTTACGCGTGAACCGAATGTAACTTCAGATTTACGCGTAATGTTAGTAAAAAAAAGCGGATGTGCAAAATCCTTATTTCATTAGCCGTTTTTTCTAGACTTTGTGAATGGGAGAAATGTAAATAGTCAAATATTTCTAACATTCGTTTTTCTTAATATACATTTTTTTACTGAACACATAAAATTTTAGACAAAAAATGGCCAAGAAGATTTCAAAAACGTAAAAAAGCCAAAATCGAAACCTTGTAACATTCGCTCTTTTTTATAAGCAGGGCAGATCTAGCGTTAGTATATAAATATTAAAATCTAAATTTTAAAAATGTTTTTAAAGTTAAATGGCTTAAATATTGATATAAATCTTCTTGGTAGGATTTAAAAGTGGCTAATTCCTAGATTTCACTTTGCATAAGAACTAAAATGCATTGTTTAACAAGACTTGATTACTTAATTATAAGGAGTGCGACATAAACTAAATCTATTGTGAAATCTTACACTAATTAAGATTGTAAATAATTAAGTATTCTTGAGTTATTGTCTATCAAGCATTTAAAGTAAGACTAAAAAAAACATATAACAATAAATAAATTATATATTAACAAGTATTTATTTATTTATTTATTTATTTATTTACTAACAATTTTAAAATACAATAGAACAAGTGTTCCAAAAAACCATACCGGGTGTTAGCGATACACAGCTTTTTCTCGTCGCTATAGCAGATATTACTTGAAAATTTGGGGTGCATATTTAGGTGATAGCTCATATAAGGTGCAAATGGACAACTTGTCATCTAACCGGATGTAAAACATCATTATTTAAAATTATTAACTTGGGTCCACTTCCGGCTAAACTGAAACTGATATTTTGTATCCGGTAACTTTAATGGATTTCTAACATCTTAAATATAACACCATTAATTTTTATCTTTTAAGTTATTTATAAAGTTTTTAAAAAATATATTTGCTATCGCCATCCCAAAAACATTTTTTAATCAAATGTGTTTTATGCTTTAGTAAGAAATATATTTATACAATATTAATAATTTTAGCAACATTTATTAGATAATGTTTGTATTATTAATTATTATTATCATTATTATTTAAATAACACAGCCCCAAAAAAAAATAAAAGTTCTGTACTTTGGACAAGACCACTCTATCCTTATGTTTCAAGGTCGCTGAATCCGAATCCGGGGTCAGTTTGACCCCATCAGGTCGTCGTTAAGGTCATTTTAAATTCAAATTTACAAAAATACATTTGAGTATAAATAATTGATAAACCTTTATGTATTCAAGGTCGCTGAATTCAAATCCGAGGTACCTGTTTATCTTTACAGGGTCAAGGTCAAGGTCGTTTCAAAGTATTTTTTTTAATACTTAGGTGAGAACAAATGATATATCTGTATGTTTTTGAGATTACTGAATTCAAATCTGAAGTCTGTTCGACCATACAGAGTCAAGGTCAAGGTCAATTCAAAGTCAAATTTTAAAAATAATACAAGGTAAAAACAAATGATCTGTATGTTTTCGAGAACGCTGAATTTAAATCGAAGGTTTGTTTGACCCTACCAAGTATGAATTAAGCGTTAAGTGATACTTAAGCTTCTTCTGTTAACCATTCGTTTTTATGGTATCTGACTTTTTATTTTGAAACGATCTTAAAATTGGTAGTTGCAAATTTGAATACCCGCACGTTAGGATCCTGATCCGACCGCAGGTAAGTCCACCGTCCTGGGGCTGATAACCCTCATACCTTCCCAGGTCTAAGTATGAGAGCTTTCTGACTTTGACGAGGAAAATGTTAACTCGTCGTCAGACACACATCCTTACACATCGCTGGCTTCGTGACAATAAAGGTCTAGAAGGCGAATCATTCTACACATCTTCTTTTTAAGCAGTTGTCATCGTTTCTAATATCCTTTATAGCCGCAGGATTTTTAGTATATTTGAGTCGAACTCAATCATTCGTAAAGACCGAAAGAAATTAGAATTCAAGAAAAAATACTCATGAACTATATCTTTATTGCAAAGCTTTTTTAAAAATAGATTTTTTGAATAAGAGCCCTTACTGGTAAAGCATCTTTTGAGATAAAAAACGGAATTAGCTTAATGCCTCGATAGTCTACAGGTCAGTATACTAATATGCTACAATTCTGATTGATACATGTGAATCCGCCGTTCTGTAACTAATCAGTTTTATAAATTCTAGTTGCATTAACCTTGATAAACCTTTATGGTCAAACAGACCTTGGATTTGGATTTAAAGTGAAATCAATCAATCTTCAAAAACCTATCAATATACTATTTGATTCAACTTGAGTTTTCTTGTACATTTAAATTTGAAACGATATTAACCTTTAGTCTCTAGGGTTAAACAAACCTTGGATTTAAATTAAGTGACCTTTAAAACACACATATGTATCATTTGTTTTAACTTTGTATATTTTTGAAATTTTGACCCTGAAATGACATTGACCTTGATCCCGTAGGGTCAAACAGACCTCATATTTGAATTTAGTTGCTCAAATGATAAAGGGCTTACAGAACCTAGGATGCTTGATAAGTATAAAGTTACAATTTTTACATTCACATATAGATTACTTTCTAAAAAATGTAAAAAATTAAAGGATGGAGCAGAAGAGATAGGTGTCATCAAAATTAAACGGAAATGGAAAAAAATATATTATAGACGGTGGGGTACAATCGTAATGACAGATTACCGCTGGTCATTAAAAAGAGAAAATAACGTAACAGGAACAAAACGTAAAAGACAACAAATTAAAAGATCGTTCCAAAATAAAAAGTCAGATACCATACGGTTAACCGAAGAATTTTAAGTATTACTTTAGGCTTAATTGATACTTGGTAGGGTCAAACAGACCTGGGATTTGAATTTAACGACTCCAAAAACATACAGATGTATCAGTTGTTTTTACCTTGTTTTATTTTTAAAATCTCACTTTAAAATGACCTTGACCTTGACCCTGTAGAGACAAACTGACTTTGAATTTGAATTTAGCGACCTCGAAAACATAAAGGTATATCATTTATTTTCAGTCAGGTGTATTTCTGTATATTTGACCTTGAAGTGACCTTAACGACGACCTGATGGGGTCAAAATGACCTCGGATTTGGATTCAGCGACCTCAAAAACATAAAAATATAGTAGTCTTGTCCAATGTATAGACCTCTTTTTTTGTGGGGCTGTGTAAGTTAAGTTAAATTAACTAAAGGCCATTTTCCTTTTTTAGGCTGTTTTTTATCAAGACCTCATTATATTAAATACATGCATTTATAAAAGGTCCAAACGTCTTTATTTATTTTGCTTAGTTTATTAGAAAAAAAATTGTAACGATATTTCCCTTAGTATAATAAGCAAATATAACATTTAATTAAATTTGTCTCAGTTTTTATTTAATTTTCATTTACCTTTGATCTTGGTTAAATAAACATATGCTTTTTACAAATTATTTGTAATCGAAGAAAAAATGTAGCAGTTTTGACGCACAGATAAATGGACAAAATCCTAAGAATTTTAATTAACTTAAATATTTTTTTTGCTTGACCGCTTCACAAAAAATTAATTAATTTTATTTAATTACAATCGTATCCGAAAAAGTTGTTTTTTTAAAATGTTATTTCTGCTTACCAAAAATTTTAAATTATTTGTATACCGGATGTAGGACTGCAAACAGCTTTTTTCGTTGATATAAACTAAATTATTAAACTATTTAACAAACAAGGGTGTTAATAATAACAAATAATGATCGAGGCCATTTAACGGGCGAACCTAGCGAAAGCATTAAGGATTGAGATCATTAATCGCCAATTATTCCCTGTGTGAGTTTTAATATTTTTTTGGCGATTGTTCCGTTATTAAATAGTAAAAATCAACCAACCTTATAAATGTCATAATGTTTATATTCGAATTACTAGATTATGTCAGGTACAAAGCACAAGTAAGTAAGAAGAAACAATTTAAAATAATATTACTTAACTTAACTTTAATATTCCCCTGGTAAATAAATTTTTGAATTGTGAATATTTTTTTTACTTTTGACGATATTTTCGAAGATGTTATTTATTTGTAAAATTGCAGCACATTAAGTATTTCTCACAAAGTCAATATGGCTCTATCTATGGGTACCGATGTTTTTTTTAAATTTGCACCAGTCCCTGATTTAAAGAATTTATTAAGTTATTAAAAAAACATAGGGAAAATATTTTGGACAAGATGTCGTACAGTGTGATTTACTTTAATTATTTTTGAAAGATAGCACTTTTAAAAGTGTCTTAAAAGAAATGACTAAAATAAACAATCAGTTTATACAAAATTATCTAAATTTAAATTATCAAAATTATTTTCAAATTTTAGAGGGCCATTCTGGGTGTAAAATGTTATAAGCCCTAACGGCTATTTATCAATACAATAAAAATTAAGAATTACAACTAGTGTGGGGCTAAATAGATAACTTTTGATTCTAAAAACATGAAAGGTGAAAGTGTAAGGTTTTGTTTATCGGAAACAACATCATATTAAATCTTTATTTACGAGTATTTTATTATCTCAATTATAAACAGACATAAAATAATATTTAGCGGTATCTTTTAACTTTTAATAAAAAAATGCAATGATTTTAAAATCACAGAAAATAGTAGTTATAAACCTATTACCTTTTTTGCAGTACGGAAAGAAAAGCGTTTTAAGGTCTTGCAAATAATATTAAGTATTTTGCTCTTAGTTGTAGAGGAGCTCAGACACAAGTATCTTCTTGATGGGTCATTTGTATTTAAAATTGATAAATTTGCATTTCTCTTGGGAAACAAGACCGGTTTCTGTTTTAGTTCCCACATCATTATTTATTGCGATTTTTTTAGTTAAAACTCTTTATTTAATCAATATATATTATTTGAAAAAAATGTTTTAAAATGATAACCATGCTTGTTGGGATTATATAGCAAGTATCTTGAATAAGATTTTATTTTAACTAAATCAAAAACCCCAAACAAAATTATTTAAAGACTGATCGTGTTTTGTGACCGCTACCGCATTTTTAATACAATTAGGAGGTAAAAATAAAAAGGAAAATTTTCAAGACGGGATTTTAAACCCAGACCTGTCAAGTTATGTTCAGTAATATACATAAAACCTTATATATGTCTTAACGGTTAAAAAATATTCAGCTTAAGAAAAGTTGCCGCCTAAAAAAATTTTCAAATGCTCATATAAATTACTCATAATTATTATTAAACCTTATTTAATAAAATTACATTAATTAGGTTTACAAAAAATATATAAATTAACAAATTTTTTATATTTTAAATTGACCTAACTTAAGTATTTTGATATTTTACCACGGAAGTACTCCGTTATTTCCTTTTTTTAATCTGTCGCATTTGCAATTTGGTATTTAATAAAAAACAACCAAACCCATGTTAAAAATTAGTTATATTGTTGAATAACTTTTATATTTTAAATATTGGGATATATTATTGTATAAAACGTTTGGTTTTGCTAGTTATTTTTTTAAATTTAAAACTGGACCTATTTCCCGCATTTAGGTTATTAATAAAAGCATTAAACAATAGGTTTTCATGGAAAAAGACACAAAATATAAATATAGTTATTTTTAAAGTGCCCCACCAACATGATCAAAAAAGAATATTCGTCACTAAGTATGCGTAAAAATAACATAAAATAAGTATCATTTAAAAATGTACAAGTTGTCCCAACGAGGACTAGATAGGCTGCTTTTTTTGCTTTACCCGTACTTTTATAAAATAAGAACTGAAAAAGCCATCTCATAATATTTTTCTTGCGATTTTAAAAAAAGTGACTAAAAAACAACAAACATAAAATTAAACTGTTAAGAGTCATTTAGATTTTTTTAATGGGATTCCCAGATGTCCTATTTTATATGTGGTTATCCGATTCCTCGTATATCAGTTGATCTAAACTGATATATTTTTAATTTTAAAAGATTTATTTTCTGCACGTTTAATGAAAAAAATATTTATCTACCGTGCCATAAAGCTGACAGAATGATACGGATAGCTGTTCATCGTTTGGCGGCAGACAAGTAAAAAACAAGATTTTAAAATTGTTTCTATTTTTCATGATTTAGTTGCAGTTCCTCAACTGGTCTGTGGAGAAGTTAAAAAAAAGGTAAATTTACAGCCGTTGATATCGTGGTGAAAAATGAAGTTTAAGGGAGCATGTAATAATTTTTTTTAAATTAAACAAATCGAATCATTAGACACTATTTTGTTGCTGATACTATAAAAGCAATTGAGTGCTTGCCTGCACAGCAACAATTTTTTAGCTGCTGTTGACGTGCTAAAAACTTAAGTTTAAAGTGGCATGTAAAGGAAAAATTAAAATAAAAAAATCGGTGGATTATCAGCAAGTATTTTGTTGCTGGTACTATAGGAGCAGTTAAGTGCTTTTCTGCACAGCAAAAAATTTATAGCCAATAATTACGTGCACAAAAATTAAGTTTAAGGTAGCATGTAAAGAAAAAATAAAACAAAAATAAAGCAAATCGGTGTACCACTAGAAACTATTTTGCTGGTACTGAATGCTTGCCTGCAGCCAAAACAAATTATTGCCATTGATAAGGTGGTAAAAAATAAAATTCAAGGTAGCATATAACCAAAAAATTATAAAATATAAAAAATATAGGTGGATCATTAGAAAATATGCTGCTGTAGGTACTACAGAAGCAGTTAAGTGCTTTTCTGCACAGCAACAAAGTTATAGCCGTTGATAACGTGGTGAAAAATGAAATTCAAGGTGGCATATAACGAAAAAAATACAAAAAAATAAAACAAATCTGTGGATCATTAGAAACTATTTTGTTGCTGGTACTATAGGAGCAGTTGAGTGATTGCGTCCACAGCAACAAAATCATAGTCGTTGATGGGAAACATGAAGTTCAAGGTAGCATATTGTAACGGAAAAATTGAAAAAAAAATAATAAAAGAAAATAGGTGGATCATTGGCAAGGTATTTTGTTGCTGATACTATAGGCACAATTGAGGCTTTCGCGTATAACAACAAAATTACAGCCGTTGATAACGTGGTAAAAAGTGAAGTTCAAGGTAGCATGTTTAAAAAGAAAATATAAAAAAAATCTAATATTTTGATGTTGCTAATTTATAGCAACAAATAAGCAATAAAAAGGGGTAATACAGCCAACAGGTAATTATAGATTCCTGCCATTTTTATATCAATATGGCAGTATTTTTGATTTTTCGAAATCAGCTTGAGCAACAAAATCCTCATTTTAGCAACTAATTAGGTACAAACTCCAGTAATTTTTTTATTAAGTTTTGCTACTATACCCCTACTATTAAATATTTAATTTATTGCTAATTGATACGTAACTTATGTGGTACACATACGTGAGAAAATCCATAAATTCTACTAATTAATCAGATTTCAATTTCATACAAATTAAGATAGCCATTAATAGGTAGTAATACCGATTTAGCGTGTATTTTAATCTCATAAAAACTAATATGGTTTGCCCAGTACGCTGCATTATGGTGTAATTTTGAATTGTTAACGTTTAAACATTACATTTAGTGGTTGTTTGATTACTTTTCAGGATAAGTGCTCTGCTCTGAAGATTAAACAAGAAAACTAGAAAAAACGGATTTTTGGGTACATCCATTGTCGTTAAATCTTTCGATTAGACAAGGTCTGACCAAAAAAGGTTGACTATTTTTTTACAACAAAATTTTAGTCCATTTAACTTTGTTTACTACCCACTTTAAACTTTATTAATCTTTAATATTTATTTCTGAGTATCAACCTAGTCACCTTGTCTTATCTGGATGATTTTAAGACACAAAAATTGAAAAGGGATAGGGATGGGATGACCTGCATACCTGTATAATCGTTTCTGTCTTCCTTCTCACTAACCCTTTTAAATATGTCTACAAATTACGATAACAATTCAACTGGGTATTAAAAACTATATGCAAAACACCAAAAATATCATAAAAAAATTAAATAATTTCTTGCTTAAATGATTATGATGAACTTCTCCTTCACTTGTTTGTAGGGTCATGAAAAAATGCATGATTAATAAAATACAACCTTATTCACCATAGACAGTGTGAATCAAATCACATGTCATTTATAGCAGATTTTGTATTTGACACACATAACTGGAACAACTCTTTTGAGTTCTTTGGTGAATCTCAGATAATTTTTCTTGACATATCTAAAACCTTTGACTGGATCTGGTAAGCTAAGCTTCTTAACATACTTTCTCTCCTAAGGTCGTCGACCCAAAAAAACTGAAGATATGTTAACACATTACTATGGAGCTCTTTGAATTGGCAGAAAAAAATAACTTCCTTTGCCAAAACTGGCAAATTAAAAAATCCAGTTTTTGTAGGAGTGCAAAAACTATATTTTTTTAAAGGTTAATTCCGAGAGCTTGAGTAGCCTATAAGGTATCTCCTTTAAATTTTTCAGGTTTTGTTTCTTTTTATTTAGGGAAGTAAAAAATTACCAAAACTATTTAATGTTCTTTTTGTATTTAATAGTTGGGTACCCACTGAAAAATCCACAAAAAAGGTAAACAAAAATTATATTAGCATCTTCAAAAATTATATAATAGCATCTGTATGTACTTTAGGTGGCGATTTATTACAAAAAGCTAGAAATTTGATTTTATTAATAGTTCATACTTTAATATCTCAAAAGTTTTTATAAAAGCTTACTAATATTTTGTGTCATTAAGCTTTTTTACCCAAATTTATTAAAAGGGGGTACCCAAAAGTAAAATCATTAAAATAAATAAGAAAATTATTGGTCACCTGCTGCAAAGGATATATTTGAAATTTTATTATTTTTGCGTAAAACTTTTTTATGTTCTAAAACTATTATTAATTTTTTAGAGTGTATGAGAAATTAAAATCAAATATTATTGTACGTAACGTCACCATAATTTTAAGAGATTCAAGGTATAAAAACCATTAAAATTTTGATTACCACATATTAACTTGCACCTACATGAAAATGTCAATATTTACTTCTTTAACTTGATTATTTCTTTTATTTAATTACATCCACTTTGCTTGGGTATAACAAAATTGTTGAGCAATTAATTACATAGCATGGTATGTAGATAAATCACAATAGGTATATGTGAACTTTTGTTACTTCTTGTTCCTTAAACCTGGTTTATAGTTAGAGATGATTTTTCATGTTTTTTTTTCTTCTGAGTTACAAGTTAATATTCTTTTAAATTATAGTTGATGGAGCCACTAACATTATTTTGGCAAATATTTATGTTATTAAAGATATTCCACATCCAAATACCTATACAGCTGAGTAATAAGTATCTTCGACATATTCTGTGCCTTATTTGGCCTTCTTTCTAAAGAATAGCATAATTTGTAGCTAAAGACTAGGTATATCAAATGATCAACACCCTTTAAATTTACTCTAAGTTTATTCTTAACCATAATTTTGGAACAAACTTTACCATTTTTTAGTATTTACAAAATCAAAACAAGAATAAGCAGAAGTCGTTATATAGTTTTTCGGCACCCAAAATTTATCTTAACAGATATGCAAAAATGAAAATAAAAAAAATAGTTTAATGGACGACGTATTTTGGTAAGTTTAAGTAAGTTTTCAACTAGTTCTTTTATTGTCATTTAACTGAAAACCTTACAAAGCAAATACAACTTACAATTGCGTCAATGTTCGGCGGTAATTCGTATTTTTTGCTTTTTTATATTATAAAGGCTAATTTTTGTCCATAAACACTAGATATCAATCTTCCTAAAAGAAAGTTAAAATACGTAATGGTGTTATTATTATTTTTTTTAATAAACAAGTTCTGTGTGCAAGTCAGTATTCCTTTTTTCATGTTTTTTTTTCTTTTTCTTTTACCCTACTCTCAACCTGAGGGTTAAAGATTCCGGAGCTGAAATATCCTTCCAATTGAAACTCGAGACCTCCAACTCTAAAATCAAATTACATTTACCCTTGATTTTCTTAATCCCTTATTCTTTTTAATAAAAAACAAACTTACAAACGTACAAACGTAAAAAACGCACAAAAGCACAAATACACAAACGTACAAACGTTCAAAGGCACAAACGCACAAAGGTACAAACGTACAAACGCACAAAGTCACAAACGTTCAAACATACAAAACAAAAATACAAACATACATACACCTTTATAAAATTTTTGGAGAACCCAATTTAAGGTGTCAATAATAAAATAATTTTAGATTTAAATCTAACCACAACTAACTAGAACCAACCAGGACTAAGGCTCTTTTAGGCGTTTAACCTGAAACTTATATTAAATGCAATAGTAATAATACACCCCATAGAGTTAATACAACAACAACAAAGAAGCACGAATAATAAATTGTGTAAGCTAGATTATGTTTTTTATTATTACGCTTATAATAATACGGAAAAGTATTAGTCGTAGGTTTTTCCTAAAATGCAGTCGGTTTTTATGTATTTTCGTTCAATTGTATTAACAAATATTTTTAAGATATTTTATACAACTTGCTATTTCTTCTCACCATAAAGGCTTAATATCAGTTATCCGCTAATAGTATAATACTAGTTATTTGTCTGCTGTGTAAAACAGAGTATCTGGCAAGTCCTATGCCCAGTTAAGTCATAATTTTCCCGTATACCTGTGTACCTTGCAAACATGTGCAAAATACCTATAACAAATTTTTGGTTCATTCCAGCATCTAAAGCACGCCTTCTTTGATATTTCCAACGGCCATATTTTTATTTGTTTAGATTCTAGACCGAGGCCGTGGTTTGATTTTTAATTTTTTAAATGTCATATCAGATTTTACGATATTCTAAAATCTTTCTGCCCACACTAGAGTGCAGACTCTCTATAATTCTTTTTGCACTCCCTCAAAATCATCAATATGAAACTTCTGCAATAAAATTTGCTTTCATGTTTTTTCTTAAATAAATATTTTATTTATCAATAATATCTAAGAAGTCTCAACTGACCTAAAATGGCATTTCTAATTTCCATGGAAACAGATCTTATTTCAGTTAAAATCTCCTATTTATTTGTAATTTTTAATAAAATATCTTTGAACATAAATCGGTAATCAGTAAAGCAAATATTTTTTGCACACACCCAGTTTTTTACGTAAATTCGTATTTTAAAACGAAAAACACATGATTCCCAAATTTTAGAGAATCTGGTGTGGAATAACTTTGGAATTTGAAACGAAATAAATACATTTTTCATTACCAGCACCTGTTATACAGGGTGGCCCACCACATTCGCCTCGGTTTTTCTACAAGAATTGAGAAGAGTTGGAAAAAAAACTTTTAGCACAGTCATATGTTGATCTGTGTGGAGCATATTTTAAAATTATTTTGAAATATACAGGGTGACCCAAAAAAGAAGTTCATATGAAAGTTATATTTTTTCTTATGGAAAACCCCATATTTTAAAATTTTTTTAGATACTATAGACCAAATAAAGGTGAGTTATTGTTATAATTCCTATACCTAAAACTTACCGTTTCTGAGAAATTTAGAGAAATTAAAAAATACAGACCATATTTTTAAATTTTTTACACCCTGTAACATATACGAAGCTGCTCCTAATTAAATCTACTGCTTAGCTAAAGGGTTTAAGTTAACTATTACATAAAAGTTTTACCTCAATATTATACAGAGTGGTGAAAAAATTGCCTCAAAATTTGGACATACATTTTATTTAATAACTTCCTAAAGTTAAATGGAACACCCTTTATTTAGTGGCATATTTTGATGCAGAACTAGATTCCCTTTAAAACTATATTAGGGTTTCCTATACCTATCTCTTCTACTTTTTATGCAAAAGATGTTTTTATATTTGACTTATGAATAATTTCTTTATCTTTTAAATGAAACACCATGTACAGTATAGGATGACGCCTGTTAGAATACCTTTGGGCATATACTTTTGATGCAAATAAACCTATTTCTTGACACTCACCGATTACCAAAATCATTTCATCTTCTTTATTTTAACTAATTAAAAAGTAACAATATTTAGGTCAAAGCCTACTATTATTGAAAAAATATTAATATAATCGTACCTTTGGTGACAGTTATATTGAAATGTATGTTTTTATTGACCCCATTATAATATTATTTTGGGATTTAATTTACCATAAAGTCCAATACGTTTGCTAAGAAACAAGAGCGTTTTAACATATTTCGTCCCAACAATTAAGATAGTTGTACCTTTTACTATATTTTGATCCTCATTTTAAAGAATGCTTTAATATTTTAGAAATGGCAATAAATTGGAGTTTTTACTTTTGCCTGCATTTTGCTTCAGATACATCTTATTTTCAAAAATTTAAACTTGTGCTTTTAGCGAATCGACGTGGTCCTTAATAAAAAGGTTTTTTAATTACAGTACAGGGTGTTCCATTTTTAAGATTTAACTTAACCCCTTTAGCTAAGCAGTAAATTTAATTAGGAGCAGCTCCTTATATGTTACAGGGTGTAAACAATTTTTAAAATATGGTCTGTATTTTTTAATTTCTCTAAATTTCTCAGAAACGGTCAGTTTAAGGTATGAGAATTATAACAATAACTCACCTTTATTTCGTCTATAGTATATAAAAAATAAAAAAATATGGGGTGTTCCATAAGAAAAAATAAAACTTTGATATGTACTTCTTTTTTGGGTCACCCTGTATATTTCAAAATAATTTTAAAATATGTTCCCCACAGACCAGCATATGACTGTGCTAAAAGTTTTTTCCAAACCCTTTTCATTTCTCGTAGCAAAACCGAGGCGAATGTGGTGGGCCACCCTATATAGAGTAAGTTTTTTAAAGTGTTACAACGCGATATATCAAAGGCAGTTTTAAATATTTTTATGAAATTTTAGTGACGAGTAATTATAGGAAGAACATATTTAACGTTACTTTTGACATTTTTTACCTTTACGCATTTTTAAGGGGTAAATTTAACTTTGGAATTTCCAATAAAATGGTGTGTTTTTTTATTTTAAAATAAGTACCTACATAGTGAAGCTAAAAAAATAAACTTAAATTGCTTTACGGAAGTATGACTAACTATATTAATACATTATGGCTAATCCTATTAATACATTAAAACATTACTAAGAACTTACTTTTAAATTGTGTATTGCCAATTATGCCAAATGTGGTAAACGAGCAGGCCAATTGACTTGACTACCTCGACCAATCTACCTATTTTTTTAATATTCGATCCAAATAATTACGAGCCTACAACTTATAATGGTGTGGAGCTCCCTTCCGCTAAATCGTATGTCAGGATTTACGTGCTGGTTAAGTAAGTGAGGTAATTGTTTTTTTAAATATGTGTACACAGGTCCATTTAAATGTCCTTTATAAAAATGCGGACCAATATCTCTATCTCCGATTATGCTACGGCACCGTACGCTAATTGTTATTTTGGCACAGTTCTCATATATCATTTGTCAAAAACCGGTCATTTTTCCACATTCTTCTGTAACTCAAGTGCACAAGTTAATACAATTTTAAAAATCTTGTCCGTGCAGCTCTTGGTGAAGCATATAGTGTTTTCTATCTGGGCACAGAATATTACAGGCTGTGTTATGACAAATTTTTGGTATCATTTTAATGATCTATCTTGATACAAACGCTCCAGTAAGAAGGGTCGTTATAAAGATTTTTTACAGGTACGTGCCGCAATTTATTAATTCTTCTTTTTTAGTAATAAATAGAAACTAAAAAAAGACCGACATTAATAAAAAATAAACTACAAATTATAAAATAACATTTTTTATGTTAACCCTAAATTAACCAAAAAAAAAACAAAATCAAAAGTAGGTACGAAACAAATTGGGGAAAGCTTTGAAATATTCTAAAGCTACTGGACCAAAAATGACAAAAATTCTGGCTTAAAAATTAACTCCAATTTGGTCGCGTTTATATTATTATGATTAGGCCTAACTCATTGGTTAACCATAAAAATATTGTTGTATGAACAATTAATATTGAAATATATTTTTGCCTTGTATACGAGTGCTTTGGCCACAATTGATATATTTAATATTATATGTTTAATTTTGCAAAGCCACTTTTTTCGGCTTATTATTTATAGTTTATTTAGTTTTTACACATAGTTTCTTTTAAAGTGAGACTTTTCTTAGTTAAAATAACAACAAATTTTAAAAAAAGTCTTTAATTTAAATGATAATTAAAAGTCGTAATATGTACAAAGTCGTTATATCAAAATAGGTATAAAACAATTTCTGAATGGCAGTAATTAAAGTGAAAGATTAACTGGGTAATTTTTGTAAAAAGTTTTAAAACTCATGTATTTTATATTACACAGATATTAACGTACGCTAATATAAAATTGAATTTTCATTAAAATATGCCTTTTTCTAATATTCGTTTACGCTTTAAATAAGATGAGTGTCCTCCATTAATGTTGATATAAGTGTAACTTAGAAAGCAGTATCAATTATTTATTAGCATTTGAATAATTAAGCCATCGTGGGAATATATAAAACACATAATCAAAATAACATTTTTACATTTAATTTTATCATTAATTATTTTAATATTACCATCCATATCCATAAATTATTGTTCTGATTTCCTATAGTTATTAAAATAGGTTAAGCCTTACCTATATAATTTTATAAATGATTATTAATACATCACCTTTTACTGGTGAGCCAATAACCACAAAACAAATTGCAGGATTACCTAAAAAACAGAGAAAAGAAAAATTAGCCTAGGAACTAAGAAAAAACCACTTTAATAGGGACTATAAGGAAGATGTTCATACCCGAAAAAATATCGTATTTTTTAATTTATAAAATGTTTTATTAATGTAAAAGACGTTACAGTATATATCAAAAATGATTACGTGAGTGACATAGTTGACATTTTTTGTAATAACAAAATATTATTCATAAAAATAAATATCTTTTTGATTTTTTTAATGCATTACAATAATACGAAAAAGGTATTAGTCGCTAAATGCCTTTGTTAACGCCACTTTAGTGACATTATCTGTACTAGAAAAGTTAGAAGGGTGCTTTCTTGTTTCGTACACTTGCGTTTCGTACACTTCGGAAATTGACCTAGAATATTCTGGTTTCGTACACTAAATTATTTAATCAATTGTATGCTTCTCGTTTCGTACACCGACCATTGTGGCGACCCAAATAACCAGGTAAATAAATTAGTCTAGTCGAGAAGTGTGTTTCCTGCGAAAAATAGTTAAAAGGCTTTGAAAAATCGAAAAATATGAGCGATAGCTTATTCGAAGCAAAATGCAAATCTGTGAAAGGCGTTTTGAGAATTTTTTCTGCCAATATAAATTGCAAGAAACTCCCGGAATTCTGTCTCCATTATTTATAATTTTAATTTAATCCTGAAAATGGGCCTCCCTGCGACATTTTTGCTTGCGCGCTCGGCATCAAAATCGAGTACGTAACAAAATATTTTTTTAAGGTTTTAAATATTTCTTAAAAAAAAAACTAAAAAAATTCTAATTTATTTAGAACACTTTAAAGAATTAATTCCCGTTGTAAATTTAATTAAAAGTAAATTTTTCAATAAGCTAGACAATTGTTAATTAACAAAATTGTTTTAAACTTTCGTCGTTATTGTACAGTAAAACAAATGCAAATAATTGTCGTATAAATTTTTCGCTTCGTGGAGCTCTTCTTATATACCTAACAAGTTCAAGCCACAAAAGTTTTAAAAATGTTAATGCCATGTTTATAATAATTTGATATATTTGACAAAAAACAAAAAATCCAGAGTTATAGTGTCAGTTATAAAGTTATTATAAACAAAGCATTAATATTTTTTAAACTTTTATGGCGTGAACTTGTTAAGTATGTATATAAGAAGGGCTTCATGAAGCGAAACATTTAAAGGACAATTATTCAATCATTTTTTTTAATGTGCAATAAGGACGAAAGTACAAAACAATTTTGTTAATTGACAATTGTCTAACTTGTTGAAAAACTATGGAGATAGAACTCTGGGAGTTGGGACTTTGTTATCGAAAATTTTCTTCTTTTCAAGAATAGTTTTTCCAATTTTCGCTATCTCTTATGGTTTTTGAGTTATCATCATCAAAAAAAATCCTCAAAACGCCTTTTTTAGATTTGCATTCAGCGTCGAATGAGCTATCGCTCGTATTTTTCGAAGCCTTCTTACTATTTTTCGCACTTTTCGACTAGACTTATTTATTTCACTGGTTATTTGGGTCGTCACAATGGTCGGTGCACGAAACGAGAAGCATAAAATTGATCTAATAATTTAGTGTCCGAAGCGAGAATATTTCAGGTAAATTTCTGAAGTGTACGAAACGCGAGTGTATAGTGTAATAGAAGAGCGCAATTATACTTAATGTGTTCTAAAACTGATTTTAAAATTATTGATTTTGAGACATTGTTATGACCGTAGGTAAAAGTTCCCAAAATTATTTAGAGAACAAGATTAATAAATTAAATCCGAATTGTTTTATAGAATAATTGTGGGGATAGTATTGATTCTAATAGATAATAAGGTTCATGTATCTATAATAGCGGTATTTTTTAAAATATTAAGTTTAAGAATTAAGATACATGGTTGACATTCTAAAGGAACTATGTTTTTAGTGCCAGGTAAACTGCGGAGAATATGCAATAAAATAAATTAATCGCCAAAAAAGGTACAAGGATAATTGCGGAGAGGCCACCCTTAACGTAAAAGGTAATCTGCGGAGAAGCAAAAAGGTACCTATTGGCATTCAGATATTTAAATGAAAGTTCTTTTACGACATGAAAAAAAGAATTTTATTTAGAGTACAGTACTAGTACAGGTATAAAAAGACTATATTAAGAATTACAAAATAATTATACTAAATTCGTTAGAACTAACCAGAACTAAGCAGAACTTTTTAAAACACTTTTTTGAAGGTATTTACATAATGTAGTATTGCTACGTTCACCACGACCAGTTTGTCATTCAATCTCCATAAAAAATACCCGAATATGCCTTTTTATTAGAATTTTTAATATCCGTCCGAAGTTTACAGGTATGTATATACAAACAGGATTAAATCCAGAATTTCCCTGCTTTGATGCAAGGGTAGTTAACAAGGAGTGCTCGATTTTTACAATTTGTCCGCAGATAAGGTTATGTTTGTGACGTCACCGTATTGCCCAGAAAGTAGATTTTTTTTTGTTAAATTTTCAACTTAATTTTTTTTTAATTACTTAAAAATCCTTAACCAAGAAAAATCTCACTAAAAAGGCTAAATAAGATAATTTCATTTAAAAGTCCTTTGATTTAATAAAAAATAAAAAATGACCAGAAATAAATTCTTTAAGTAAAATACATATTTAAAAAATAATGACGGCAAAGGTGGTTTTAGTTTACTTTTATATTTTCTAATTTATTAATTTTTATATAAATACTGTATAACAATCTATAGCTTTATACCTGTGTTTTTTGACCAAACAAATGGTTATTTACAGTATTTAATATTATAAGAGTTTTAAAAATCTTAATAAAAACAATATTAATCCCAGATGGAAAATGCTTTATTAGTTAGTTTATCAAGACGCGTTATTTTAGTGACAAATCAACATTATAATTCCTAACTTTTTAGTTTGCGAGATTTCGAATACATTTTATAACCGAACAATCTAAGTACTAACTTACCCTGAGTATCTTGGGTGAAATAAGGGCAAATTTTTTATCAAGAAATTTAAAAGATTTAAAGACCCAAATGGTAAGGAGACACCCTTTTCCAGAAAAGTGAACAATATTTTTAGCAAAGTCTAATTTAGGATATATAAATAGTATACAGATTAGAAAAGGAGAAATACTTTGTGGTCGAAAAAAAAATCCGACCTTTTTGAAGCTACTGTGGTTCTGGATGTGATGTCTTTGATCCAATTAAGGTCACTCTCGAAGGTAACGCACACAAGAATAAATTGCTCTTTGTTTTGTAAAACTTGGCCCATTATAAATAAAGTATGGGTGCCAGCCGACTTGTTTGCGACAGAAAACATGTTTGTATCTTAAGGTATTAAACTGGATAAGATTTTTGGTTCCCTTACTTAACATTATAGGTGAACATTGAACATTTAAGTTGAACATATTTAAGGTCCTCTAAAAGTGATATCTTTAGTACTCTGTGCTTGTTTTTGAATAGGTTTACAAGACCAGCTTTTAAATATTATAGCAAAGGGTATCGTCAGCAAAATTATCGATGAGATTGATGGTAGATAAAGAGGAACGTTGGTGAAAAAAAATAGAGGTTCTGCAGGTACTGAGCCCTAAAGCAATAAATAAATGGGAATAATAAAATATTATTTTTACACTTTAGTTTTTAGTATTACTCATTCTTTTGGCCTTAAAATGTTTTACCTAATATTATATTTTATTAAAAATATGCACAAACCATTATGGTTTTGACAAATAATATACGTTAAAATAGAGATTTAAAGGTATTTTATATTTCAGTACTCACCCGGTGCTAACGTTAAAGTTCAAATAATGATCTTAATTGACTCATTTTCTAGCACCCGCAATGTCCAAAATCCGCAAGAGCATTCTTTGCACATAATCTTACGAAAATGACGTTACCCAACAACTATTCACATGTGACAGTTGGTTAACTCCGAACAATCAAATTTTTCAAATGAAAGTTACCCATTCAGGAACTAGACTGCCTAATTTCCCTTTTTAATTAAATAAAAACTTTGAATGCATAGATGGAGAAAAATATTCAGATAAAATAACAATGAAATATAAACTAGACTTGCCAGTCAATAATGATCTGTGAACTAAGGCTTAAATTAAAATCTATTATAAATATCTATTTTTTTAATCCTTTCTTTGTATATATCCATGCCAAAAAAAGTAATATTTAAATTAATTATTCATTATTGTCGGCTTTTTATAAATTCGTGACACAAGCCTATTTTAATGCATTTAGAAAGGTTCTTTAAAAGTAGCGGTAAAATTATTACTTTTTTAATTATCAATTTTCTTATTATTTATTGCTTTTAGGATGATTACATATTATTTTACTTAGAATAAATAACTTACACTTACTGCCGATTTAAAGTAAAATAAATATTTTTTATTTATTTTTGTAATATAACTGGATAATACGGATTAACGACTAAATCTTTATAAAAAAAAATAGGGTCGGTGCAATGCCAAAGGTATGAATGCAAAAATTAATATTTAAAAAAACAGGTTTAAACAAATAGATTCTTTTTTTTTTTTGGTTTTGCAAACTATTTAAAATTCTCATTTTCTTTATCATAAATAAGCAGTTTTTTTTTTAGTTAAGAAGAATAAATTTTATTAGTTATTAAAATTTAACAATAAATCACCATCAACAAACACAATTCTGTGGAATTGTCATCTCTAACAAACAATGATCTTTGGAGTGGAATGGCCAGAAACAGACCAAGTCAGTTTGTTGTAGTTTCTTGTAAACAAGAAACCTACACAAATTGTTTTTTTTTTCTTAAGAGCTTACAAAGAAAAACACTTTTTGCTATTTGGTCAGTAAAACAGCTAATTTTCTGTTTGCCAAAACTTTAAACTATAGGTCACAGGAAGCTTTCTTGTCAGCATTATAAAAGAATGAAAAAAAAAATAACCAGAAAAAATAAACCCAATTAAACTCCTCAACCTCACCCAGCTTTATCAAGGGCTAATTTCTCTGCCTAAGGAAAAGTGTACGGTTCTTAAAATACTTATAAAGTTTTGCGAAAATGATGGGCCTAAAAAGTACTATCTTTAACTTCTTGCCCACCTAGTCTTGCCTTTTGTCGAAATAGATGATGACATACATAATGACCAAAGGGGTTTTAAAGTTAATTTACTCATGATTTTCTTACTATCTATATTATCATTAAAATAAAAAGATATTCTACGAAAATAATTTTTTTGTGTTACGAAATTCAAAAAAAAAACTATCATTGTGGTAATGGATAATAAATTACTTTCAAAGAAAAACTGTTTATTTAAAAAAAATATATTTAAAGATCGCTCTGTCTGTAGCGTCTTATCTTTATACCACAACTTGGAACTTGTTAGTTTTTCCCTTGTATCCTTTATTTGTAAAACTCAAATAAACTACAGTTCGAAAGACCCCAGTTTGGCACATTCGTGACTCACAATCCGCATTTACAAAATAAGAATCGTGGGGTATATACACATACACAGGTTCAAAAAAACAATTGTAACTTTCGTTTTTAAAACTTTCAAACCTAACGCGTTTGCTACTTGTACGTGCCTTTGGAATCGCACCGACGATATTCGACAGGTGCTCTAATAATAATCACAAAAAAACTTTAACGCTTATAGCATCTTATCAAAGCACACGTTTTAAAACAAAAACGTAGACTAAAAGAAAGTGCTTTTATATTACAAAGCAAATATATAACTACTTTAATCTTCACCAATTTTAATAATATTTCGTTGTGAACTGACCCCTACAAGTTGACAGTTCGCCTTAGATAATATAAAGACACACCCACAAAAAAATCTAAAAAAATTAAAAGACTTATCTAAAAACAAATAACTGAAAAATAAAAAAAATTGCAATAATTTTAGTTTTTATAAATGTTTAAGAAGTTATAATTAGTTTTAATTAGAATTGACGTAATGTCATGGCATTAACAGAAAATGAATTGTATTATAGGTTTCCTGTTTCATTGTGAACTTTTTAGAGTAAAAACTTTCTAGGCGATTAAGTGTTAGTTCTAAGTTAGAAAATACATATGTTCTACGTATAATTTAAAATAAAAATGGTTTAGTTTGTTTTTTGCAAAATTTGGTTTAAAGAAATTTTCTTTTAGATTAGTTTAAAAATTTCATCTAATAGTGGTTTTAACAGTCTCGTGTCTTAGTATATCGGGGGCTATTTTAAAACAAAACATCGGACCATACATTTTTCTGGTGTTTTCTAGATACAACTCTCTATTTTCAGTTTTACGTATAGAAATAAGAATGTGTGAAATGCAATAATCTACTTTTTTTAGCCTTATCTGAATAAAACAACAAACACGGAAAATAAAATAAGCCGTAATGTGTTACATCTTTCTTAAATGCCTTGTATAACAACCGCTTTTCGTAGATTAATTAATCTGAGTAAGCTTCAGACCTGGAATAGGATTATTCTTTGTCTGTTTTAAACTCACCGTTTAAAAAATTCTGAACCTTGTTTGCTATTTCTTCTGAGGAAATGGCGGCCTAACTTCCCCTCTTTGTGACTCATTAGTTCTTTTAATTATATTTCTCTCGAGGGCTCCACTTCGGCTACAGACTGAACTAGGGCCACACAGCGTGCCGCTTCGTGCCCGTTCCTGTAGGATAGCTCGCTCAACCAAATTAACATTAAAATATTGATATTTTCCCTCTTGCCCGCGAAGAAGTTCGCGTTTGCGTTTGTCACGTTCTAACCGTCACTGTTCCAAAGTCTTACAGTCATGATGGAAGTCCGGGCCCTCCAAGGACTTTCTAGAAAGCCCCTGGTTCTTCTCACATCCTCGCTAGGCTTATCCGGAGCTTTAATTAAAATATTGGATTGTATAATTATTTTTCTGGAGTTACTGCAAGAAGTGGCGCCCATCTCTCAGATAATTTAGATTTGCAAAGTGGCCCCACTTTGTTCTTCCCAGGGATTTGCCTTGGCCGGGATTTATTTGTCCGGGGTCTAGTTTAATAGAGGTAGTTTCCGTCTTGCATTTAGCACTGGTTTGGAGGGTGGCCGAGGCCGCTGAGACAATGCACACCCCCGGTGCGCAAACCTGTGTATGTGACCATATATAAAAATGGTTGCATTATATTCCGTTTTTCAGGAAAAGGTTCCATGAAGGCGTTATAGACAACCAGAGGGATGGCTAACACCCTTGTTGGCTCCTTTGCCGTCGTAAATGTCATATCTTGTATTGAATTCAACGTGATTGCGTTTAGAGCTGCCTTGCGCCCTTGGCCATAAAATATTGCTTATTGCCCGCACTGTCGCGAGGAGGTAATAAGGCAAGACTTCGCTTAGCCTGCCGGTTACGTCGTTGACCCCGCCTCTGCAAAGTTTTGACACTTCTATTATTTAAACCCGCGGAAGCGAAGCAGCAACGAATAAAACGATGCGACTCAGGCGGGGGGATGGTCAGAACGAAAATAATTCCCGCCACGTAAAACATCGGTAAGAAAACTACGGTTCGAATTCAAGCGACTCAGACTCGGTGTCTGGCAATTTGCAACGGAGAATTGAGGAAGTTAAAATTAGGATTTTTAATAATTTTTGGAATAATTGATTTAATACAAAATATTATTTTTGATTTATTGGTTATTTACATTTTGTTTCTATTTCCTTTAGGTTTAGATGCCAAACAATGGTAGAATTAAATTTTTAATACTTTACCCTATACGATTTGAAATATAAGGAAACATGTTGGTAAAGTAGAGATGTACTGTTGTTAGAATTACCAAACAGAAAATTTTTAAGTTTTTTTTGTAAGTTATAGCAAGTTTTAATTCGTGTATTTTAAACTATAATTTAACCTATTTCTTTACTTTATATAGAAATTTATTAAGAGGACTGTCTGTTTATTATGAGACAACAGGTCGTATTATTAGGATTTCCTTGTAAACTTTTATTAAACTATATATGTGGTGGGAGATATGTTATCAATTTTAAATTTATCGTTCTTTAGAAAAACACATATCCGTGATCTAATATTACTTTGAAGTAGGCGAGTACGGCGAATATAAAATATTTTCTTCGAAGCAATAACTGCACTGTAAATTTCAAATAGTGAATTATAACATCAGTCACAATGTTTTTTTTTTTTTGTTGAATAGTGTAATTATTATTTTTTGAATAAACAAAAAAGCGCTTTACAATAGACAAAATAATTATACTTTTAACAATAATTTTAAAAACCCTCATAAATAAAATCAAGTGTTTTTTCTTATCACCGTGTTCCAAGTGTCCCAAAAAGCATATGGCTCCACAATTTTCCTTTTGATTAGCGTAGGTATATCAGTTATTGTAGATGGTCACTTTTCTAGCTTTCACCACAATTATGCTGGAATGACAATGACAGGATTGGCACCAAATACATTTCTTCTTTTCATCAACCATTTTCTCTATTGCACGATCAATCCCTTCCATAGTTTTTTGACGACAGTACACTTAACTTTAATATTCAGATACTTAAGCCAGTCTCTAGGCCTACTTTAGAAAACAAGCGTATAGTAAAGCCAACATTTTTTACAGGACTTTAAATTAATACTGGACCAGAATTAGGTTTATGCCTCAAGGACACAATCGTATTCGCTGACTCGAAAAAAGTCTGACCATACTTATTTTTTTTTTTTATAAGTGGCCAAATTCTGCCTAACAGTCATATAACTTTGTAAGCGCTAAAAGCGTTTATAAATGAGGAGCAGATTTTCTAGATGCATTTGGTCCATTTTTTGTAATTTTGGCAAATAAAGAAAAACTGCTACGCGTTTGCCAAGAAATTAACCGAAAAATTAATATGATGAAAAAATGGATTAAAAATTATGCAAATATTATACCTATACCTATGCGAAAAATCTAGTATTGATTATATCCCAAAAAACGGAAAAAAAAACTCTTGGACAAACTGCAGTTAGATTGTCACCCTAGGACAAAATGCATTTTGATTGTTTACACAAAGCGCCATGACTCCATGACTGACTTGGTAGTAAGAATGTAAATAAACTTAAGTAGATGTATAAGAATAGTGTTTTAATAAAATTTTAAAGTACAAAATAATATTAAACGATAAAATAACACAATAATGGCATTTTATATGTTATAAAGGTCCCCATCATCATCATTACAATCGCATAACATGTCAGTTTCTTCGATAATCTTATTATCGTCAGTATCATCTTGGTTATCTTGATTATCTTGATTATCATTTCGCTAAGTATTGTCGGAGAGAATTGGTTGTAACCATGATAGCTCAGGATCGTTAACCCAATCTTCCCCCGACAATTCCACCAACAGTTTTAAGAGGCTCTGAACTTTTTTGGGCTAAATTTAATTTTGAAGTGCTACAGCAGGTAACTGTAAAGTCGCAAGCTTCTTTCCGCGTTTTAATAAAGTTTGATATTGTTTCGTGGGATCGTCATTTCTGTAAAACAATTCGGTCTGAATCAAAATATCGATATTGTTTTGTGATCTCTTAATGATAATCCGTTTGGCTGCACTGATCCCTTCAATTTTCTTTAAAGATTTTAACGCAGTTTTTATATCGTAAACAACCCAGTCCCTACCAATTTGTCTAACTTCTCCCTTTTTCGAGTAAATGTCATAGTATTGTGTAGGTGTTTTTATTGTACTGTAAGATCGTGTAACTTTTTCTATCTGTACAAAAATACGGTCCGCTGGCAAAAAGGAATGTCCGCGTACCGGAAATATAGGTATAACGATTTAATATTTTGCGGGGCATCTCTGTACAACCATAGCATAAGCATATGCATCAGATGTGCATTTTTATTCTGCCCGGCACAACCATCTGCAAAAAGTCTTAGCTCTTTAATATCTGGCCCAAACTCCGCTTTATTAAGAAAATCACTTAAAGCGGAACTTGTCTCTGCAGATCCCCTTTTTGCCTGATGTTCCATCCAGGTTTAGAATACTGGTTTTTAATATCTACATCAGTGACACAAAAACTTAAAAAAGACAACTGCTGCGCATAAAATGCCTCTTGAATGGGCACTTTTGGTAAGACTTGTACCTGTTGAAGGTTAAAACAATACGAAACACTTTGTACCGGCTTCTCCTTCATTAGGTTGAAAAATTGTTTAGCCCGTACTTTATGTACACGTAAAGAAGTTTTTAATTTTTCTATTTCATTTTTGTCTTTGAAATTATCAACTGTACTCTGGTTGTACAGATTCGATAAAACGGTAATATTATTTTCGGACGACAGATAAATGCGGCGAGATTTAGCACGCCCGTAATGAATTTCTTGTCCTCTCAAGCTGACTATAAATTTTTTCACACCTTCAAATTTATTTACATTTTTAAAAGAGCGTTTGTCTCCTCCACGCTTCTCAACAATACCACTTCCAGATTGCATTTTTCTAGCAATAGTATTTACGCGTCTCTGACTAATACTAAATATTGTTAAGAATAATTTCTGGCAAATGTAATTTTTTTCTCGTTCTTCCAAACCTAAAATAAAAATTATTACCTAAGTCCAAGTTAAAATAAAATCAAGTCAAAATGGTGATGTATTTACTAGAGGTCAAACCGTGGACCTTTCACCCGTAAAGCGTTGCCCAAACCACTACACCACGGTGACAGTTCTCTTTAAATTTAAACTATAAATTTAAATGTATTTTCCGTTAAAATTATTTTTGCCCCTTTGATAGGAGTAATAAGTAAGGGGGCAATTTTAATAATATTTTATTTATCACCTATCATATACCTGACAATCACCCTCTCAAACTAAATAATATTATTTAAAAGTAAAACTTACATAATATCTTGTAGAGAAATTGTGGGATTTTCCTTCTGGTTTTCGGTTACGTTTTCTGTGTGGTTTTTCCACATCCATAAAATGCCTCAATTTATTATCTTGTTCATTTTTATTTGTTGTTTTAAAAAACATATTTCTGATTTCCCTTATATTGTCTTGGCATAGTTCATGGCAAAAGAAATCCTTACGTTTAGGGTGTGTACAGGAAAAGTGGACAAAATTTTTCAAATTAGGATAATGATCTGAATGTCTTAAAAAAATATGATTAAAATGATAGCAATAACAACATTACAACATAATAGCTGTACATATTATGCAAACATAACCTAAAAAAATATTAAAACTTACCGAACTTTACTTTTACGCTCTTTAGACGTCATATTTCGTTTTCTTTTTCTACTATCACTGTCCGTATCACCAACTACATGATCCTCTGTCACAATTACATCCATAATTTTTAATTATTTCGTAAAAAACACAGAAATCAAAGCACACAAAACAAACACTTCGGACAGCAACAAGTGCTACGACAAACAAATGGCAGTTAGTCCACGGCATAAGGACAAACTTCTGTTAGTTTGTCCCCCGCCAATGGACATAGAGCACATAGAAAGTCCAGGACATTTTTATCGTTTAATTCGTATGGGATAAAATGCATTTAGTCAGTCTTTTTTAGCCTAAAATTGTAGCTCTAGGTTTCTAGTTTGCGATCCCACCTATAGTTAAAAATTTCAAAAAATGGGCAAAATGCATCTAGAAAGTCTGCTCCTCAAATATTGTCAAACTGTATTCATAGCTGCTTTAAAAAAGCCAATACGTAATCTCCCCTTTTAATCTGTATACTCTGTACGTATGCCATATCAGACCTTTTTTGAAAAATTATTTCTATGCCTCCCACAACTCTTAGTGTTTTTGGGGCCATCCAAAGATTATTGATCCCACTTTTACATCAAAAATCTCTTGTCCAAATTTTACTGAGAAATATAATTATTTTTTAAATAATTTTAAAACTACGGACCCCCTTGGCTTCGGGAGAATTTAAAATTTTAATTTTTTTAAAGCTATGGGAAAAGAGCTTTACATTTATTTTAAACTACCCTCAAAATTAAAAAAAACAAAAGCTAAATATTCTAAAATTTATTTCCCCTTTAATATCAAAGTAGCCAAAGACTTATTTATGAGTTATAAATATTAAATTGTTTATTAAAAATTCTTTTGGAAGGTTTTCACTATTAATAGATGGTTGTCGTTAAGTTCACTTTTTATTTTATTCATTTTATCTTAAAGCAAATATAACTAAAAGTATGCTTGTAATTTATTTAAGATCTTTTTCATTAAATTATAAATACAAAGAATAAAATTCTAACCACCGCCTTTGGTTCTTCAAATGTAGCCAATTTTATGGTTATTATTAAATTTATTAAAATATTGGTGTGTTTTCACTATTATTATATATTTTGTGTTAATTTACTGTTTTATTATTATGCGTGTTTATCCTAAAGATCTAATATAGGACTAGAGTTTTTTTTTATTTTAAAAATACCTTTTTATATGATTTTTTTATTGATCATGGGATGAAAATTGAACAAGCCGGCAAATTAATTTTTACGCCATTATTTATCTTTTAAAAGAGTACATTTGGCAGCATTGATATTAGAGAGGTGCACATATGCTCCTTAAACAAGGCTTTGATTTGGTCTGGTTATCGATCAAAAAACTTTTTTATGTTTAAAAGTAAATGTTTAACTTTTTCTTAAAAAGCCTCGGAGTTCTAAAACCAGTTGGGTAGAGATGAAATTGTAACTTACATTGTTTTTAGGACTGTAAATAGAACAAAAAAAATATAAGGTCCTTATTTGAAAAAAATATTTAACACATATTTTGCCTTCAAGTAAGTGCTAAATATAACTTTATTTCGTAAGTTTCTGCTTATTTTTTTAAATAAAATTATAAAAAGTAAAATAATTCAACATCATCTATCATTAATGGCTATTTAACGAACAATGGTATTGATAGCCACACTCTTTGGCGAACATTTTCTTAAAAATTTTTAAAAAAATATAATTTTTCTTAAATTTCTTTCGGGACGTATTTCGATTTCAGGTAACCACCAATGCAAATATCCTAATGCTGATATTTGAATGACAAGGTTATGTTGAGTACAAAGTTCTAACCGGAACAACGTTTATGATTCCTAATAACAAGTATGTTAAAGTCAGTTCTTACTAACATAGGCATCCGAGTTGTGATTAATTTAATAAAGGATTATCTACTACTATAAGTCTAAGCCATTTAAGGAAAAACGCCATATAATGATACATGCAAGCCACTTCTCACAGCTGCTAAGGACAATATACCCTAGACGCATGAAAATTCATCCCCCTCGAGATCTCGCTTTTTTTTTAATGGGCGCAGAAACACCACTGCCCTCCAGCGACGGTCTTTTAAAATAATGGCCCTAACCTACTTCTGGCTTTTGCGTATGACGTTGATGTGATTGGAAAGAGCAGACTTAATGTTAAAAATACATTCAGCAACTTTGAAAAACATGCTGAAAATATGGGGCTCAAGATTAACGAAGAAAAAACAAAATATATGTATTCCACCAGAAACAACCGGACCAGAGACAGTGACAGAAAAGGGCACAATATTACAATGGATGACTACAACTTCGATCGTGTCGAAAAATTCAAATACCTTGGAACAACACTATCAGATGACACTGTCGGAACAGAAGAAGTTAACTGTAGAATACAAGCCGGAAACAAATGCCTCTATGCAACTCACAATTTATTAAAATCAAGACGTACAAAGATAAACATATACAAAACAATAATTAGACCATTTGTGATGAACGGATGTAAAACGTGGACGCTGACCGTGGCAAATGAAGAACACCTCCGAGTCTTTCAGCGGAGAGTATTAAGGAAAATCTATGGTCCAACCGTAGACGCAACAACGGGAAGGTACGGAATTCGTACAAATAAGGAGCTAGAAGACCTATACTCAGAGCCTAACATTGTCCGGAAATAAAATCCAAACGATTACAGTGGGCGGGACATGTGAAAAGACTACCGGATAATCGCACTGTCAAGCTTGTATGGGAGAAAGCACCAGTTGGTAAAAGACCCCTATGCCGCCCACGACTCCGATGAAGAGACAATATTGCCAAAGACCTAAGGGCAATGGCATCCAAAATCCACTTGATGCCATGAGTGACCGACAACAGTGGAGGACTATTGTGAAGTCGGCAAAAACCCACCCTGGGTTGTAAGCCATGGAGTAAGTAAGTAAGTAAGAAACACCACTAAAAGTTGTATCTGCGCAAGTTATACTTGATTATACTATTTGTCATAATATAAAGAAGGAAAGTTGAAAAAT